>PVIR01019618.1:0-31742 GCA_004026965.1 Petromus typicus
TAAATAAACCCATATCAATTCATGAAATTGAAGAAATCACAGCCTCTGATTGATTCACTACTGAATTCTATAAGAAATTTAGAGAAAAACTAAAGCTTTTACATTTCAAATTCGTTAATAAAATTGAAAAGAAAGTAGTACTCCTAAATTCATTGTTGGAAGCAAGTATTATCTTTATTTTAAAACCAGAGAAGGATTCAACCTAAAAAGAAAACTTTAGGACAATCTCTCTAATGAGAACAGAGGCAAAAATCTTGAATTAGAAATGGGTAAAACAGAATATATAACAAATTGTCAAGAAGACTGTAAACTATGATAAGTAAGCATTCAACCCAGGGATGCAGGGATAGTTCAACATATGCAAATCTATAATACACCATGTTAGCAGAGCCAAAGACAAAAAACATATGATCGCCTCAAATAGATGCAGAAAAAGCTTTGACAAAGTCCAACACCATTCATAATAAAAGCCCTACAGATAACTTGGAATAGACAGTATTCATCGCATTCTGATAAAAGCCATGTTTGGCCAACAGCCAATGTCACACTGAATTGACAAAAATAAAGCTTTCACTATACAATTAGGAAGAAGACAAAGATATCCACTGCCACTACTCTTATTCAATATAGTTCTTTAAACTTTAACCAGTACAATTAGATGAGAGAAAGAAATAAAAAGAATAAGATAAGAAAAGGAGAGATTAATTTCTTCATTTGTGGATGGTATGACACTCTATGTAGAAGATACCCAAAACTCCACCAAAAGCTTTCTAGACTTAATAATTAAGTAGCACTTCTAGATACAAAGTTAGCACTCAAAAAGTGGTAGCATTCTTATACACAAATAACAAACTCACTGAAAGAGCAATTAGGGAAACAACAACTTCCACAATTGCATCAAAATAAATGAAATTCCTAGGAATCAACTTAATGAAGGAAGTAAAAGACCTTTATATTGAAAACTATAGTACTCTAAGAAAGATCAAAGAAGATATCAGAAAATGGTAAGTTATCCATTGTTCTTGAATAGAAAGAACCAATATAGTAAAAAGCACAGTATTTCAAAATTATTATACAGATTTTATGCAATTGAGATAAAATGTCAAAAGCCTGCTTATCAAAATTGAGAAAACAATCCTAAAATTCATTCAGAACTGGAAGAGGTTTAGAAAAGAAAAAAAAAACTCCAAGTAACAAGGGGAGACCAGAAGAATTACAATCTCTGACTTGAAATTACACTACAAAGCTACCAAAAAAAAATATATGTATGTGTATATATATATATATATGAAAAAGAATATATATATAAAAGAAAAGAAAAAAGACCCCAAAATCAATGGAACAAATTATAAAATGCAGAAATGACTCAAAACAAACTCAGACATTTCATCTTTCTCAAAGGACCCCAATACCTTCTCTGGAAGAAAGATAGCCTCTTTACTAAATGGTACTAGAATTACTGGCTTTCCACATGCACTAAACTGTTGGGAACCAGGTGATGTGACTTGGGTCCTGTGTTATCAGAGGCTGACATAACCTGTTTTAGGAACAAATAAATTAATGGAAAGCCATAGGTTTCCTGACTGAGCACAGAAAACTCACCAACATAGCTCTCCTAGTCCAGGTGGCATCTGCTGAAGGAAATATCAAAAATGCAGACATCTTGTTATTAGGAAGGACCACTCCCTATTATTATTTACACATTTATTGACCTTGCTGTCCCATGAAAAGAATACTACACTGCTCAAGTGCTCATTGCTTGCTAATCAAAGTGGGTCAGCCAGGAAGACTTTTGAGCCTGTGAACTACAGGTCCATAGCTCTTTCAAAGACCCTTCTATCTGGAATATTGTCTCTGTTTCTCTTTATTATCCATCATTCTGTTGCACAGGTATCTGAGGGTCTGATTAGCTAAACTAAAATTGAAATAGATTAGAGATCTAAATGTTAAGACAAGAGTGCTAAATCTGGGGGAAAATAAAATAGGTAGAACTCTTGAAGACATTGATGAAGGTAAAGATTTTATGAAAAAACCCTGTATTGCACAGGTAATGTTATGAAGAATCAACAACTCGGATCTCATCTTACTGAAAAACATTCTACACAGCAAAAGAAAATATCACTAGAATAGAGAGTCAATTCTGTGCTGCAAAATTTTTTCCAGCTTTTCCTCAGACAAAGAAATAATGTCTAGTACATATAAAGAAGTAAAAGTAATGAGGCCAGCCAAATTTGTAGATCCAATGAATCCAATAACAAATGCTGGTAAGACTGTGAGGAAAAAGGAATCCTTCTCCACTGTTGGTGGGAGACCAGTGCAATGACTGTGAAAATCAGTGTGGAGGGTTCTGGAATATCTAAAACCAGAGGTTTCATTTAACCCATCCATGGAGCATTGCACCACAGCAATATATACCAACCATGCTTACAGTAACACAGTTTGTAACAGCTCAGTCTTGGAAACAACCCAAATGCTCCTCAACCAATGAATGGAAAAAGAAGATGTGTTTTTATACAACAGAGAACTAGTCTACCATAGAGAAGGATAAACTTGAGACATTTCTATCTAAATTGGTACACCTTCAGGACATACTCTAAAGTGAAATGAATTGGACACACATGTTCAAATATTGTACAGTGTCTCCAATATGAGAAGCCAGTTGTAAATAAGGAAAACATATACAGTAAATATTGGGAAATGGAAAGAAAACATTCAAATGAGATGGGGAACAAGAGAGTAGAAGGGGGTGGGATAGAAGGGGGGCAAAGAAAGAATCAAAGGAAAAGGGGAAACTAGTAATTTATAAATAAAAAAGGGAAAAGGTTTGAAAGTAAAGGAGGGAAAAGGGAACAAAAGAAGAAGTAAAATATATCATGCACAGGTAAGAATTCCCTAAGTTGGATATTATCACTATGATTATCTAAAATATATATCAATGAAATAAAAACAGAAAAAATATAAAATACTAATTATTTCTCTGTAATTTCTGATTTAATTATTCTATTCTTTACAATGTATCTTCAAACACATTACTCATCTTCTTAGATTGGGTTCTATACATTTTAAAAATCAATTTCAGGGTTTAATTATTCATTTCAAAAATGGTCTTTCATCAAATTCTGTCTGAAAGAGGAAGAAATATAACAGTGAAAGAAGCTGTGAGTCAAGTGGAGAAACATTTGCACTTAGTCGTCTAGATCAGCACAGACCTCAAATCCACAATGCGTGAGCAGCATCCCCAACAGCTGCTGATGACGTGTTTCTTCTTGTTAATCCAGTCACCAGCAGCTCCCAGGGGCTGGAACCTAACTAATGTGAAGGTGAGGAAGTGGAGTAAAAGCCTGTATTCTGCAGTACAACCTAGCGCAGTGTCTGCTTTAAAAGGTTACTTGCATTGCATTTTCTATTTGTGAAAAACACTTCTAAATGCTTCGTGTAGTAAAAGTATATATATATAATTTTTCTGGGCTCCCCTAATATATATGTATATATATATATATATATATATATATATATATATTGCCTCCAATATGAAAAGCCAGAATATATATACATATATTTATATATTTATATATATATATGTATATATACATATATGTATATGTATATATGTATTACATTATATGACTTATATATTATATTATATATTATTATAAGTAATATATATGTTAGTAATATATATATTGGAAATATATATGTTAGTAATATATATATTGGAAATATATATATATATTAATAATATATATATTATTAATATATATATTAGGGGAGCTCAGAAAATTCATGCCCTTAGTGAATGGGAATTCAATTGGTGAATTCAATTAAAGGTTTTTAAACCTGGTAATTATGAAAGTTCTAAAAGTAGAATCTAATTGAATTTAAATTTACTTCTCTTTCTTCGTCAACACCATGATTATAGAAACCTTTTAAAAACAGTTGTATTATGCTCAAATGTTCATTAAAGCATGACATTAAGGATCTTGTTAAGTAGGCTAATGGTAGCTTCAAAGACAGACTTCCTTTGAAGATCCTCTGTTCAGTGCTGGTATCACTGTAGGATACATTTAGTAAAATAGATTTAAAGTGAGAGAAGATGGTGTGTGTGAGAATTTTTTTTAAAACTTTCTTAAGTTCACAGGAGATAGAAATAAAAATTTCTGTACAAATAGACTACCTGAAATGGAAAAAGGATTTTTAACCTTCATAATACATGAGTAATTATTTTAGGTTCTTATAATTTTTTCATTGGGAAAATCAAATTCCATTTTTCTATGCAATCCCACACAATAATAATTTCTTTCCATACAAAGATATCTACAAGTTTATAGTGTTCAAAGACAGAATATACTCAACCATAGAATTTCTACTGGCTCACAGTTCCTTGAATTAACCTTGTTCTAAAGGTTCCCTATTATAAAGCCTGACACAATGTTTACTTTTTCTTGCACTTTCAATGATTTTAAATGGAATTTTAATGTATAAACTATTTAAGTATGGGTTTTGTGAAGTCAACAGTGTGAGCATGAGATCAATGTGGTGAAATACTCAACAATTTATTCTTTCTCACTAGTTGAAACTGCATTTTAATGGATGGATGTCTTGTAAATTATTGTGTGTGTGTGTGTGTGTGTGTGTGTGTGTGTATGACATTTAGTATTATCTTATTGGTCCAAATTGTTACATGCTTAAGTCAAGGCATTGGAAGCTAAGCCTGTATCTAGCTGGGGATGGACAGCAAAAGGATTTTTGAGTTACAAAAAAGAATTAGAAATTACAATCATAAATGCAATCTGCCAGAGAGACTGATGTAACATTAGGTCTATAATCTAATTGAAGAAGGGGAAGACAAACACTTGAATACAAAAATGCACAGAAGAGAAAGCGGGAAATTTTTAATTAAGGTTTAAGACACACAGGTCAAGAAGGGCTTCACTCACAGCCCACTGCATTCTGCTTCTACTTTTGTAACTACAGAAAACATGCAAATGACCATCCTATTATCTTGGACATATTGAAACTCATTCCTGAGACAGAAAGGCAACCACTTAGATAACACTTTTCAACTGTCCCCATCTCTTAGTTAACAAGCAACAGAGAAGATTCTGGTGTCACTTTCAACGGGACACCTAAGGCTTAATGCTATTCATTGCTAATAAGCTCCATTTGATTTCAGGGCATCTGTGTAACCTGATATGGGGGCACTAGGCATAAAAATAATCGTTGATGCTGTGAAATTATAGGGAAATGTGATTAATGTACAGACCAACAACAGCTAAAATTTTCTGAAGAATCCTTTCCCAATAGCAAAGTATATATAAGAACTGGAGAAATAATAGGTAAGATTATTTTCTCAGGAGAAAATCTGTGATCTGTCGTCATTATTTTGCTGGTAGTGGGGACAACAGTGGCAAGGTCAGAGAGTCAGATGGCCATAACTTTGTGTCATACTTCTGTCTCTCAATCATGTAATTATTACAGTTTTTCAATTTCACTGATAATATCTTTACATGTGTAAAATAAATGGAATTACATCTTGCAAAGTTCAGAAAAATACTTGTGAAATGACTTCAGCAAATGTCAAATATTAATTATTTCAAATGAATAATCATCTGTCTTTCAAATTCTAGCAGTCAATAGAGGAATAGAAGACAAAGACAATATGAAGCTACTTAAAAGATGCCTTAAAGGTATACCAAAAACTCCTGAACTTCAAGAAGAGCATTGGTCCTAGTTGTGCCCTATTTCCTGGCCATGAGAATGTCACCAGTGCCAGAGTGTGTCCAGACTGTCCTGGCTCATGCTCAGAAGCACTAAGAGAGGCAGCATGGGCCGGGTGTTGTCAAGTCCCCTCACTTTCCATTGTGTCATTCAATCAAATATTTTCAATGTTTGCATTTTCTGAAATTGTAATAATTTCAACTCTTTTTAAAAAAGCCTATAGAAGAAGATCCAGCTCAGGCAACTCAGATGCTGTGGCACTGCTTTCCAAATGTAGTTGCTCTATTTCATTTCTTATCATGTTTGCTCCATGGCTAATGGCAAGTAACACATGCAAATTTTACTCTTAAGTTGAAGCAATGGCTTGTATATTTTTTTCTTCAAAGGACCACATGCATTTTCACATAAGAATACAGTTATTAGGAAATACTGTTGTAGGGTGGAAGGGCTTTAAATTAAGCTTTCAAGTGAAGAAGTCTTGATTTGTGAGAGAATACAGAAAGAGGTCCTTGGACCAGAAATGTAGCTCAGTCATGCCACTGTCTGAGTGGCAACTGTAGGAGTAAGGTCCTGAGTTTAATTTCCAGTTCTACAGGGGGAAGAAGGTACTCAGTAATAAAATTGCAAAATTAGTAGTACTGTTTCATATCTGTCATAAACTGGTGTGGAAATACTTACTCAAGTGTATCTCATCTTAACCAGATTCAAAGTGTGGTGCAAGACTGCTGTTCACTTCCTGGATGTATTTGTCTCACGCGTGAAAAGGATGAAATGTGCTGATACATCCCCAAAGTGTGGCAAGCTTTCTTTTTAAGCAAGTAAAGCAAATAGTAGCAGGAAGAAAAGTCAGAAAACTACAGAATAAAATCATGTAAGAATCTTGTTTGATGCTACTGAAAAGTAATTGGATTTATGAACAGTGGGCAAGTAGCTCAATGAAAAGAAAATTATATGAAGACAAAGACAATATGAAGCTACTTAAAAGATGCCTTACAAGGTATACCAAAAACCTTGTATGACATTTCAGCTTTTCTTATAGAAGAGAGGAAGAGAAGAAGCTTTCAACTTCAACTTGTGGAAATCTTTTTCCCTTTTGCCTGGCTTCTCGCATAGGAATTTCACTTCATCCATATTAATTAGACAGGGTTCAAATATATTATAAAATACTTAACATAATCTTAAAAGGGATATTTGAATATATTAAAGAATTTCAAGAGGAAAGCATATTAGTTTCTTACAGTTGTTATTACTTTATTATGTTTTCAGATGAAGTAACTAATTTCAAATTAAAATAAAGATTTCAGTTAAGATATTTGATATTGACAAAGACTGTAACTTGTCAATGTAAACTGTTCTTGCAAATAAAAAGCTTTTATATAAAAGGTGGTGAGTTCTTTTAGCTACAGAGCTGGGGCACATCTGTGTTAAACCACCAATATTCAATGTTGAGAAATTATTCATTTATGCACATTGCATGTTTCTGATTCGCATCTGTGTTCCTGAGGAATAGTTTATTTCCAGTGAGCATCATTCCACAACACATGTGCGATTCTGTGTGCCCTGAGAAATGGCAGTGTGGATAGGTTCTGATTTCAATGCATTTTTGATAAAAGTCTCTGGCAGTTGCTCCACAGCAATTTCCTTTAATACATTTTTAAATCATTCTAGCCACATACTGTGTGGAGTATAAAGTATCAGGTAAATATATGTGGCAGAATGACATCCTGGCCATGGGGAGTGCTCTCAGCCAAGTGTTCTCAGTCTCGTATTCTTTGCTGAGGTTGTGATGTAGAGTCACACACACTTAGATCCACTCTGTCATGTGTTGTTGACAAGGCACTTACATGCCGAAGTCTTTCCTTTGCTGCTCTCCTACACAACCAAGGGAGGCTTAGAAGATTCTTCACAAATGAGATATAAGTTTAAAGTTGACATCAAATTAAACTAAAAATCCCAGAGAGACTATAGGACTGATTTTAAACTGAGCTGAACATGGAAATATGATAATTTTTCATCCTCTAGTGTTCAAACTAGAGTTTATGGTTTAGCTAAGCATATAAAAAACTCAGTGTCATCTATTATATTTTATCTTTTGCATTATACTAATAGCAATAGAAACAAGTGATATAGTCTGCATGGAATAAGAGTTTTGAAATAAAGTGGTGAGATATGGTGCTAATGAAGTGAGTAGGATCAAATGATAAAAGAGATTATGTTCCATGTTGAGTACATTAAAATGTAACTGATAGATACTGGCTATCAGCATGAACTGGATGACAAATGAGGGCTTTTGGACAAAGAGTCCAAATGAAATGTGCAAATGCTCTGTGTACTCTAGCTTCCTGCCAGGAAACACTGCTGAGGGTTCCTGGCTGTGAAGTAGGTGATTTAGGGAATTGGAGGAGATGAAAGGAAGAACTTTTAGGTGCGTGATAGAAAAATCCTAAAATGATATAGGAATTGGATAAAATATCTTTTTAATTTATTGATATTAAAACTTTCATTCTTGTCCCCTTGTAACAGGTTTGACTCCAGGGAAATTCTTAGATTTTTGAAAACAGTATTCAGATAGCATTATTCAAATTAGAGGAAAAAGGCCATACAACCTTTTAAATCTATTTATCAAAGTTTTAATTCATTTATACAGAAATTATTTGCTGAATTCCTATGTGCTGATACAAGCCTGTCTCCTAAGGATTTAAGAATGAGTAAGGTGAATATACTCCTTGTGCCTGTGATACCACTAAATGTATAATCTTGGGGATTTTGAATTAATAAGATGATATCTACAAAGAAATATTCATGGAGGCAGAGGATAGTGCAGTAGATGTGGTCATATATAAATATAAGATTTGTGTGAGTCTTGAAGGGGGTGAAGGATGAGGTATGAACATCTCTTCCAAAGTACCAGTGAATGATTCAAGAGACAGTAAGATCTGCAATGAGGAAGTATTAGGGCTCAGATGGGAACAGAAGGAGAATTCAGTAAAGTTCAGGTGGATGGAAGAGCAAGTGCAGACAAAGTGCCTGGCTGGGCGAGGAAATTTACATCAAATGGCCTGAGCACACAGAGGTTCGGAAGGAAGATCAGAGACATGACCCACAGTACTCTTTCTGCATTGTTATCACAAAAAGAACACACATTCCTTTGGCAGAAGCTATTTACTTGTAATTTGCCCTGGCTTAACCTCTTTCCTATTTAGTGTGTGTCTCCTTGAGGGAGGACAGCCCAAGTGCTCTTAGTGGCCAAGGTGCACTTCTTTGGTGTCAAGTTTCTGTTTATGACAAGGAAGCCAGGAACCCTCAGTAGTGTTTCCTGGCAGGAAGCTAGAGTACACAGAGCATTTGCACATTTCAAATCCATGGACTTCTTTTTTTTAAAATTATCTTTATTGGTACATTAAATATACACATCATGATTGCACTCCATAATGGGGATTTGTACCAGTATAAGACACAACTTAATTCTCATTTTTTCCCATAGCCCCACCCACCCTACCACCCCCCCATATATATAAAATTTGTTTCCTTACTTTTTGTTACAATCTCAACAATCCATGGACTTCTTGAATCTGGCAGACACTTGGCTTCTCCCTCTGGGAACTCTACTTCATGGTTTTCCCAAACTGCATTAATGTCTTTGCTTAGACAGGTTTTCCAGTACTTTGAATCCAATGTCTTGACTTTATGTAATGAATGTGCTTTCTTCCCCAAAATAGAAGCCCTTCCCTGGAGAACTCACACTTGCTGTTCTTTCTCATGGCAGGGCTGCCCTGTCTGCTATCTATCAGTAGGTCTGAAAATGAGGTTTAATTTCCAAACTATTCAAGGAGGCTCTTGGGGGTGTCTTTCAGCATATAGCTGACTTCTGGACCAGCACAAACTGAATTCCACGCATGCACGCTTATCTGTCTTTGACAGCACCATGGAGCCTTGCCTGTCCAGAGCAGCGCATGTGGATGCAAAGGCTGCCGCCACTCCCAACCCCAAACTGAGTGTCTGATAGTCCCTTTCCTCTTCTAGCAGAGCTGTCCCCTTGTCAAGGCCTCTCTGCAGTGCTCCCCAACCTGCTGATTGCAGCCTTCTCTCTCCAAAGCCAAACCTCCTAAAATGTTTATGGGACTGTCTTCACATAAGCACCACAAATGTGCCCTGAATAACACAGTTTCATCTGAGGACAGTCAGGATCTACAAATCTTGGTGCTTTTCCTGCACCCAATCAAAAATTGCAAAGTGAAAAATTAATCTAGAAAGAAATGATTTGGCAGCAGGATCTCCAACATCAGGAAAATGGAACAAATTCCTCATATTAAAGGAGTTGAAAGTGAAATACTTTTTCAAAAGCCATAAAATACATGCTTTTAGAAAGGTACAGGGTTATCTTAGAAATCTAACTCAGCTCTGGCTTAAAAAATCAAGATGCCCTTGGACATCTGAAGGTGAGAACTATGTAGTGGTGATTCACAAGGCTAGAGAAATTGGGCAGATGGTTGTTCTATGGTGGAAAATATGAGGTCACACAGAGATGTCCAGGTGTTCTCTGTGACTGACATTACTGAGAAGCCAACTAGCTTGTTGATCAATCACCTTCTCCTCTTTTATTTCCCTTGACCTTTGCTGGGTAGCACCTGAAAATGCAGAAATGGAGAAGAAAGGGAAAAATCTAAAATCATGTGCACAGTGAGCAATTTCTCAGTAAAGTAAGGTAGCCTCATCAGTAATACATGACCTAGAAGGTAAATGCCAGTACATGTGTAAAGGTTTTTCTTTTTTTAAGGTTTTTTGAGACAGAGTCTCACTTTGTGGTTCAGAGTGGCCCTGAGCTCAGCCTCCAACTCACATCACAACAATCCTCTTTCCTCTGCTTTGCAAGTGCTAGGATTACAGGCATAAACCACCACGCCTGGCACTGTGGTATGTGGTACTGGTTGCTGCTGGGGTGAGTCTCCACGCCCAATATTATTATGTGGTTACCGGGGATCAAACCCGAGTCCTTGTGCTTGCAAGACAGGTGCCAGAACCACTGAGCTATATCCCCATCCCACATGTGTAAAGGTTCTTAAACACGTGAAAAATGGACACATAGAACTGGGAGGAGTCAGATAAGACGCCAAATGTCCTCTCAAAATGTGTACGTAGAGGAAATAGGTACCCTGAAAGAAGAGGCATCGAAAACTGACAATTGGTAGATTCTTCACAGTTCTGCCTCCACAGCTAGATTTTTAAAAAGAATAATGTATTCACCGTTCACATAAAAGTTGCTGCTCAGGTCTGTCCTCATCCACACTCATTAAGCTATGAGCCATGGTAGCTCTTGCCAAAGACTTTTATTCAGAGTCAAAGGAAGAACTCAGGAGGGCAGTTTGACTCCTACATGACTGTACCTTTGACTCTTCCAATTTTCCTCTGGTGATAAATTTTGCTCCTGCTGACAGCAAGAATAATTGCTGCACACAAAGTTTAACTCTATTTTCTTGCTGGATTTTTACAGTGTAAGCAATCTTAGACAACAAAGTATTTCAGACCAAACCCTGTTTGTGAGTACAGAAAATCAACTTGTATTCTGACATTCAAGCCTTTAGATTGTCGTATGGTGGCAAAGAAAGTTACTTGGAATTTCTCTTGGTGTTTCCAATGACAGTAATAAAAATAATTTAAATTATTCAAAATTGTGCTGATAACAATTTTATTAAATAAGTACAACTACACAAGGTGAAGTTGAGGTATTATCAGTTATTTATTTATGTATTTGTTACTTATTGTTCTCCACTATGGCTATTGTATATAAATTACTGTGTTTTCCCTTAATTTACATAGTACTGTAGATAAGGAATAGCATTAATGTATCTCATTATCTAATCTCACTGTTAATGTCTTGTTTCACCTGGTTAAGATCTATGAGAAGTGTTCCCACTGTTTTAATCTTTCAGATACATGCAATAGGATTTTGAATTTCCCAAAAAATTTGTTCTCCTGGGGCTTGCTCCAAACTAATTAGCAGGCACATGAGAAATAAAAATATGCTGATGATCTTCTGTGCTTCTTTTCTCATATATTGTGTCCTGTTAGGAGAGTCACTGCTTCCCAGGCTGTCCACACACTGGCCAATGACAGGGCTGCTAGTCGCCGGCCCTACCAGAGTGACTGACCTGTCTTCACTGATTGTCATTTTTGCTTTGTTCTGCAGTCAAAAAGAAATCTTTCTTACTGTTGTATTACTATTATTGTAGAAGTGCCAAGGATTTAGCTCAGGGGTTCTGGCCCCTGCCTTGCAAATGCTAGCACCCAGGTTTGATCACCAGTAACTACATACAACAACATCAGGTGTGTATACTCAGGCCCACCAGCAATCAGAACCACATGCAATAGTGCAGGGAGTGGAGGTTCATACCTGTAATCTCAGCACTCAGGAGACAGAGACAGGAGGATTATGGTGAGTTTGAGGCTGAGTTCAGGGCCAGCATTAACTACAAAATGATACCCTATCTCATATATATATATATATATATTGTGGAAGCCTCAGAGGACACCAGAAAATACCAAAGGTCTAATGCATATCTGTTTGCCTGAGCCATTAAGCTGCATTATTACCTCCTTCATTAAAAAGAAACTCTGCATTTCACTGCATTCTTTGCTTTGAGTACAGTCTAAGAAAATACATGAGAATGAGATTACATGTACTTGAGAGAGGGGACTGAATTTTCTCTCCTCATGATCTGTCTGAGGAGCAGCTGATCCCAGAGCAGCTGAGATAGTACATACTGTGATCCAACAAAGCAACAAGCACAGAAGATGAACTTTCTAGATTTGAACTGTTCCTTCTTAAAAAAGATCAATTATTTTTCCAATAATGACTGACAATTTGTTTTGAAGATAAATATTGAGATTTATTTCCATATACCTATGCCTTAAATGAATATGGAATTGAGACTGGCATTGACTTCAGTACCACCAGACACTGGAAAATTTTAAAAATCATGTTATTATGGTAAATAAAAATACCTTGAGTTCTCCCTGTTGATTTTAACTTCATAAAAATATTTACAATACCTCAGGTCTTTTATTCTGATAACGGAAATGACTCGTGGAGTGTGAACTACAAATTACCTTAAATAACAGTTTTTGTAAAGGAAGACAATTGAATTTATAAATACAAAGACTTTCGAAATCAAAATTTCAAGTCAATTTCCAAATGTTGTTGACTGTGTCCACAGGTATCTCTGTTCTGTGAATTGTTCTTCAGATATGTACAGAGGACCAAGTCGTAGGGCTGCTTACAGAAATGGTGCTGTAATCAGCCTCTCCTCCCTCTGGATCTGCAGCTTTTTAATGTAACTCTGTAGTCGTTATATGTTGTGCAACTTTGGATCATTGGGACAGAATACCTGAGAAGATCAGAGGTATTTGGGTTCATGGTTTCAGAGGTTCTTAGTGGTCAGTGGTTGTGCTTTGACCTTGTGTCACAGCTGAAACCTCATGGTGGAAGACGTGGTAAAGAAAGACTACGATCTTCATGGCATCCAGAAAGCAGAGCAAGAGTGAAAGTCAAAAAGAAGAAGAGGCCAGGACCAACTGGATTCTTCAAGGGCTCCAACTATGTACTTCCACCAGTTCATTACTCCCCGTGAAGTTTCCACTATCTTCCACGAGAGCCATTTGATGGGACCAAGACTTTATTTACCTTTAGTAGGAATTTAGAAGGCAAATTATCATTAGTAGGTATGGCATGACTGTTTACCATTTACTCTCTTCTAGGAGCTTGGCTTTCTTTTGCTGAAAGGGTGTGTCAGATTGAATGATGTAGCTCTTCTGAGTCGAGGTCTCAGAGGGGTTCTGTGCTTTGCCTCTTTTCTAAAAGAAGAATCTATGATTATTACTTATGTGACACTGTTCCTAGTATTGCCTTAGGTGCTGGCCAGCCACTCAGTATTCAAACATGTGGCTTTTCTTCACTGACAAGTTCCAAATCATCTGACTACAGGTGATCACAGACAAATGACAGGTCCTCATGAGAACCAGAACCCAACCTGGATTAACACAGCTATGCAGCTGGTAGTTAAACAACTGACCAGGAGTAAAACATTGTTCTAGTTATTATTCATTATTCATTGGGCATCTGGTTACACAGCACTGAATACCTGATGTTGAAACTAGTTGCTGAGATCAGAGACTGGCATAAGGAAAAACTCAGGCCAGGGTACTGATAGAGTCTGAAAGATTAGGGAGAAAAAAATTTAGCAAACCAGAGAAGATGATGAAGAAATTGCTCCTGGACATTGAGAACATGATCACCTATACATTATATTCACAAAGGCATTGACAGAATAATTGCATATAATAGAAAAATGGCAAGATACCTCATGTACTCTATTTTAGAAATTTAGAAGTATTTCCAGGTAAAGTGTTGAAAACACTAGACTTTGTATCATATGGCTCAGGGAGAACTAACAGGAAAGAAGTATGATAAGTCTGGAAAAGAAATTTAAACAGGATAAAGTAAGAACAGGGTTCACTTGATTGGCAAATAAAATTATTCATACCTTACCTTCTTCATAAGTAAAATATTTAAATGTAAATCCTAAACATGTGGACAGATTCAATCAGTAATGTCTTTATAAATATGTTGTGCAGACTTCTGAAAGGATTAAATTAGTAACTGCAGAAAATCTCAGCTAGGGAATAGTGGGATTCTGAGAACCAGAAAGGTATGAGCTCATAGTAGCTAATTCCCAAAGTAGCACCTTGTAAATCTATGCAGAGAACAACACAAGTTAACTTTACTGTTGCTCTGGCTCTCATGTATGGGTGTGGTCACATTCAGATACTTAGGAGGCCTGCAGAGACTTTAAGGAGGTTGACTTTTCAAATGTACTCACAGTCTGGACTATAAAGGATTGAGATGCTTCAGTTGCAAAATATGGCTGTATCCTCTAATTTTCTGAAACAGGGAGAAGGCAAAAGAACCCACCCAACCTCCACTAAGGTTGTTTTCTCTAAAATCACCAAAGAATGTGAAAAAAGTGTACATAACCAAATAAAAAGCTCCAATATTAGGACAGAGAAAGGAGAGGTCAGTGAAATAAGGATCAACTTTTATGGAAAATACTGTCACTGAAAATTTATGATTCTAAAATAAGAGAACATGGTATCACATGTTCAGTCAGAGTTTGAAACTTTTAGACTTGTACACACAATGTATTTCATTTTTTATTCTTTTAAAGTAGCAATGGTCATCCATCCATGTAGTGCCTGACATTGGCAAGTAATCTGCATTCCCATCTCAGAAGTCTTTGGATACAGAGCAATTATTATTCAGATATCAAGATATGATATAGACTATGGGTTCTTGGACTTAGAAACTACTGCTAGTTTGGAAATTGAATAAGTATATTATGCATTTGGAAGTTATATAGGACAATACCAGAGAAAGAATTAGTTGTTTATAAAAATAATCCAAATTTTCATATTGTGTATCAACTCTACAAAATTTTTGAATTTTAGCTATTATAGAAAAAAATCCCAAGTAGTAAATTCCTTTGAGCAGAGGGCTTAATGTGCTCTTTATATTTTTGTTTTTCCTTTGGTGATGCGGCTGCTACCATGTGAAAAAATTTGGGGTAGCTTTCCAGGTAAATATCAAGGCACACTGTTAGTTGTTCTACTAACTCCAAAATTTGTGAATTCCTGTGAGTGAGGTGACTCTAGGACAGTCAGTTCCAGCCCACCTGCCAACTACATGTGGATACACGGTCAAAGCAAAGTTAAACATCTTGAACTCGGTCCATGCCATAAGGAATGATCAGGTAATCCTGTTTATATTAGCAATAATACTTAATTTTAAGCCACTGAATTTGTGAGAATGTTTGGTTTGTTTCTCTTTGATAACAGTGTTGCACATTCTACTCTTAAGCTCACTGGAGGCTGGCCTTCCACACTGAGGGACCCATTTTCTTGACTAGTCCACACACTTTTATGAATGGGTGTGGAATTAATTGATCATGCGTTTGACTGACTGGAACATTTCTTTGTACCTTAGACTTACTATTTACATGGCTTGTGGCAAGTTGCTTACATTATGCTTAAACTTTGCTTTGCCATAATAAAAAAGGTTTAAATTGATTTTATCTAAAAATATTTCTGATAAACTTTCCTGTCCATAACATAATGGTGGCTATTTTTGATACTTAAAGGATGCTCCAAGAGCATTTCAAAAGAGAAGCTCCCACTAAAACATGGGACATTGGAGGAAGAGAAGATTAAATGCACAGAAGAACCTGGGAAGAGACACAGGCAGATAAATATGATTTCTCTTCTCTTGGGCAGTAAAACATTTAGGGATTTCAGATTTGTGATAATGTATACTGAGGGACCTTAGATCTCCAAAGAGAGAAATTTGATTAGAATTAGTACCAAAAAATGGCTGTTGTTTCTGCAGGAAGAAGGCAAATGTGTTACTTTGTTCTCTTCTATTTCTGAAACAGAAGTCGGTGAAGAAATCAAATAGTGCATTTCTGCGATTTAAATACTATCAATTCTCATGTTAGGGTGATGGCAGCTACCCTGTCACACACTGAAGTGAGACTTATACTAGTGAGATCTAGAAGTAGAAAGATAACTGTCCTTTGTGGTCTCAAATGAGTGATATTCTATGTCAGTAGTGATATTCTGAGGATAAATTGGTCATTCCTAGTAGTATGAAGTATTAGATTATGCCCAAAATAACAGCAAAAAAAAATTAAACTAACACTAAAAAATATGTTCAATTTCATTTAGAAATTGTGTCTAAAATAACTCCTTTGTTTAAATTTACCTCCTTTGTCCTTTCATAGTAATGGTTTCTTTTATTACAGCATTTATCTCTATTTGTTTGAATTCTATTTAGTTATGCACATAATTTTTTACATGTACAAATAAAACTAAATCAAAACAAGGCAATTTCAGTGTAGAGAGCATTTGTTTGAACGTACAAGATGCTTCGTGATTGCTGTTTCTTTGTTATATTATCTGACTCATGTAACAGGAGTACTGGAATCATTCAGACATGGGGTTTCCTTCCCTCACATTGATGAAGGAAACTTTGAGGTCTGATACAGTCTAAACTCATAGGTTTGGGACTTAAAAACTATGAGAAAATAATGTAAGTTTAAGACAAAGTTTAATATAATAAAAAATGTCACTGTATTGAGGAAATACAAATTCAGGTGACCATATTAAATTATTCACTCATTTTAAGTGTGCTTCTAAGGGAGCAAAGTGTAAGTATCATTTACTTATCTTTTAATTTTGTTTTTAAAAAGATAATCTAGTTTTACAATTGGGTGCTTCTATATAACAAGTCTATTTAAGTTTTTGATGTTTTTCCTTTTATATACTTGAATAACAAAATCTGTGACACTCATGTGGTTGCTTAGCTCTCTCTTAGAGTAGAATAGTACATAGAATCTGAAAATCCTCTTATTTAAAATCCATTTCTTTCCTTTGTATCCAAGGAAGCTTTTATTTCAAGTGGGTGGAGAGGATTACTTTCAAGTGTGATAGAGACATTTGAGAATAAACTCAAATTACAATTTTATTGTCAAATTATCTTTTGTTCTCTCAATCTCCAAATCATTTAATTTTCTTTAATTTGAACAAAGAATGTATCCTAACGTGACAGTCATGTGATGACTATTTTTTTCCTATAACAAGTATGAAATAAAGACAATACTTTGTGTAGTGTGTGTTTGTTTTGAAGGCAACATGATTGAAATCATTCTTTTACTAAAGCCTACTTTAGATTTCTCTTCAAATTAAATTTTTTTCTAGGATCAGTACTTTAGGCTATTAAGTTTTAAGTTTATGCCAATGTGTAGACACAGGAAAAGTGGAACATCAGAGGTGGGGAAAGTGATTTAAATCTGTGATTTAAATGAAAAAGGATCGGCAACCCTGTTGATTAGTCCAACATATCCAACCAATGACATGTTCTAGATGTCATAATTTATTGCGCTACTAATGTCTTTAAACAACATGAAAATACATCCCAGTATCATTGAACTATCATTGATGCTAGTGTTCCATCAAAATTGAAAAATTTTAATTTTTTATTTAGCATGACACTGATGATTTTTCAATACTGTGTTTGGAATTTCAAGGAAATTCAACCTGAGTTCAATTTGAGGTGCTAGACTGGGTCATGAAGGATGGGAAGGAGCTTTTCAGTGTGGAGGTCCTTGTGTTACCCAAGGGGTTGAGGTCTGCTCTGGTTGCCTTGGGTTGTGGAAGAGTACTAACTCTAAGGAGTCCAAAAGTTTTGCAAACCAGCAGTTCTGCCAACTCAGCCTTACAGGGAAAACAAGGAATCTCCTGAGGTGACAATTAGATAAAAGTTAATCATTCAACCAAACTGTCACCATGCCTTTCTACCTAAAACAAACACCTGTGTTCAACAGAATGCTATGCCATTTTCTCTTTCAATACATCTGGAGTTCAGAGTGATGGGGTTTATTGGCCTGAGCGCAACACTTAAGAACTGGAAAGTTCTGCTCTGTCCCTTGTCCTGGAGTATTTTTTATGTTCAGTTCAATTGCTTCACCACATAAGTTGCTGTTTCTATTCTCTTTCAGAGTTTCCCAGTAATGTTCAACTGTTAGGTGATTTGAGTGAAAAAAAATCTGTGATTTAAGTGAAAAAGGATGGGTAACCCTGTTCATAAGTCCAACATGATCAATGACATGTTCTAGATGTCATAATTTACCATGAAAATGGTAAATGCTAATGTCTTTAAACGACATGAAAATACATCCCACTATAACTGAACTATTGTTGATGCTAATGTTCCATCAAAATTGAAACAGTTTACTGTGCAGAACCTTTTTAAAAGAATGAGGTCCCATTTGTTGATTTCTTCTGCCAATTCTTTTGCTATAGAGGTTTTGTTTAAGCAATCTTTTCCTAAGCCAGTGTCTTCAAGAGTTTTACCTAACCTGTTTTGCAGCAGGTTCAGAGTGTCTGTTTTAATATTTAGATCTCTTATCCACTTGGTATTTAGTTTGGTACATAGTGAAAGAGTTAGATCTAGTTTTAGTCTTTGGCAAGTTAAAGCCCAGTTTTTCCAGCACCATTTGTTAAAGAGGCTATCTTTCCTCCATTGAGGATTTTTGGCTCCTTTGTCAAAGATGAGGTGTCTCAGTGTATCTGGAGTAGTTTCTGGATCTTCTAGTCTACTCCATTGATCCTCAGGTCTGTTACTTTGCCAGTACCACGCAGTTTTTATCACAGTGGCTTTATAGTATAGTTTCAGGTTCGGAGTTGTGATACCCCCACCATGTCCCTGTTGCTTAGAATTGCTTTGGCTGTGTGCCATTTTTGACATTGTTTTCAAGAAATGATTTGAAAAGTTATACTAAATATGAATTGCACTAAATGAGAAGGATACAAAAAGGAAGAAAATTTGGAAGCTAGAGTAGTAAGGAGGTAGGCAAGGTCAAGGGCACACAGCAGACTTGGAGCTGTAGTTGGAGAAGTAGAGGAAGCAAAGGACAACCTCCAGGAATTACTCACCTGAATTAATCACAAGAAACCTTTGGAAAGTTCTCGTGAATTTCTCTTTCAGCTCTCAGTAATTTTTAAAAAGAACATCATCTTACAGGAATGTAGGAAGTGACTTATTATTTTAAGTGTAGTCTGTTTTCAAGGGAGATGGTAGAAACATTGTTGCTGAATTTGTTCTTTCTTGAGCGGTGGAAATATATGTTTCTAATGATTTTTAATAAATCTAATTTTTATTAGGTTGTTATGACATGACAATATCTAAGAAATTTCAATTTTCTATGTAATGTTTTTGAATTGAGATGTAAGAGTTTTACCTCCTTATTGGGTATAGTATGATGATTTGCCTCTTTGCATAATATATATGATCAGGGAATTTTTCATATATCTCTTCAACATGTATCATGTCTGTGTGTCTGGAAATAGACTTCTAGTTATTTTTAAATATATCATAGAGTGTAGAAAAGTTGATCTACTGTATTATAGAACACCAGAACTAATTCTCTGATCTGTGTTTTGACTTTTAAACTCTCTACATCTTTCTTACTCTCTAGTGACCACTATCCTTCTCTTTTCCATGTGGTTATCTTCATCTTTCTCTCACAGACAAAGCCCTGTATTTTGTTCACTGTGCACCTCTGATATTAAACTCTTCTTGTTGAAACAAACCTGGTGGTTATAATTCTTTTTCCACAAATGATTGAGAATGTGTATCATTTTGAAGTTACTGGATATATATGTTTGAGAAGCTTGTGAAAGAGAAAAGAATCAAACTTGAAACTGGTACTTAATCAGATGTTATTGCCCATACACAGGTATGTTTATGTAATTACTAAGGCTTGTAAAATAACTTGAAATGCTCAAGCCAAGTAAGATAATTTAAAGACCAATCCCTTGGCAGGTATAAATTCATCAGGTCATCAAAACCTGAAAATAGAATTTATCGTTAAACGTAAAATCTAAAAATGAAAAGTCAGAAGTATTCCAGAGCTGAATGAAACCTGAGATCAGACCTGTCCATTCATATTTACACCTCATCACAGGATAATGAACAGTAGGATCTGGCTGTCTCTTAGGTCCAAGGACAATAAATAATGTTTCACAGTCATTTTTTTTTCACAGTCATTTTTATACTTCACTCTGGTTTGGGATAAGCCAACTCATCAATACTGATATGTTATCATCACTTTATCATTGAAACTAATATGAGAGCTTCATACGTGTCCTTGTTAACGTCTCCAACCCTTTTCTGCATTACTCTGTATAATTTTGGGTTATTATACTCTCTTCCATGATTGCTTCAGATTTTTTTTGATGGGTTTACTCATTATGACAGAAATACTTTCACAAAAATTGAGTTCAGTGTTCTTGGTTCTGCAGGGAAGGGAAAAGTTCATAAACATGGTCTACAGATAGTTCAATTCTCGGTTAATCTCTGATCAGAAAAGTCTTACTTTTGCTCTTTTTCCTCACATTTTCTTGTGGAGGGTGGTGGCTCTGTATTTTTATTTTTACTTAGAATTAACATGCAGTTCCTCTGTTCATGCCAGGGTTCTGCCTTGCCTCATTTCTAACCCTCTTCTGCAAAACCAGACCATGTGACTGACCTGAGAATACACCCAGCGTGGGCCTCGGAGCCCCACATGGAGAAAAGAAGACCAGGATCAAGTCACACTCTTCTCATTCTTGTCTTCTGTGATACCAATTCTGTCACAGAGATTTTTTTTTTAAAAAATAGGATGTTATTGCTTCAAAAATTATGAGACCTACTTAAACTTAACTCTGTATTTTCAAATGCATTCAAAAGTAAATGTTTAGAAACATGTTCATCAAAATATATTTTTAATGTTTGTATTTGTTGCTGCTGGCAGTATATTTCTACTAATGAAATGGCTTATTCCCCATAGGGAAAACTTAATGAAGCATTTCTGTAAACATATAACTATAAATGTAAACAGATTCTCTTTCCCAATTGCTGCTAGATATATGGACAAAAAAAGAGGACAAAGAGAACTCATTCTTAGTTTTATTCATGTTAATGGAATCTAACAAGAGATGAGCTAGCTTTTTTATTTCTTAGGTTTATGTAATAAAGCACAAAAGTACCTTCTGTCACCCATTCATTTCACATTTGATCTTGGTAGTCACAGGGAGAAAATGATTTTTCTTTCACTACTTTTCACTAATAAAGGATCTATGTTTTAGAGAGACAGAGGCAGAGAGAGACAGAGAGAGAGACAGAGAAATAGACAGAGAGAGACAGAGACAGAGAGACAGAGAGACAGAGAAACAGAGAGATCTGCCTCAGAAGCTCTGGAGTGCTGCCTCAGTTCCATAAACAGCTGCACTTTCCTTGCATTATGCTTCAAATGATGCTAGGATTGTGTAAAAAGCAACATGACACTAGGGTGGATAGGGCTATGGGAAAAAATGAGAATTAAGTTGTGTCTTATACTGGTACAAATCTCCATTATGGAGTGCAATCATGATGTGTATATTTAATGTACCAATAAAGTTTAAAAAAAAAAAAGGAAGAACCAAAAAGCAACATGACACTAGCGTAAATACCACAGTAGGACAAATAGTCACGATTAGGCAGCACAAGGAAAATGTGAGCTGCTCCATTTGTGAGTTAGTTGTGCAAGTAATGTGATGGATACACCCTTATTCTGAAGTCTCTCAAAGATACTACAGTTATCTGCAGAGTAAAGTGAGCACAAGAGAAATTTTGCCATGGTTGCTATTATTTTTGTTATGTTTACCTGTTTCCATTTATAAGAAATACTATATAAATATGCTCACATTTAATATTTATTTCACTTTATTTATCATGGAATATATTTTTAAAACAGTTTTAGGCTCAGCAGGAAATAAGGAGGAAGGCTACACATTTCCTGTGTGTCCTCCTGCTCACACAGAGCCCATTCTGTTATGTTATCCCATCCAAGTGGAATGTACATCAGTTATAATTGGTGAACACGCACTTCTTTAATCAGTATTACCTAACACCTAGACTGTTGTTTAGATCATGAGTTTCACTCATGGTGCACATTTTATGAGTTTGGGTGAATGTATAGTGATATTTTCTTACTATTAGAGTATAACACATCACTTTTCCACTGCTAGAAGTCCCATATGCTTCATCTATTCATCACTCTTTGTTTTTTGACCTTTAGTAATCACTGAATTTTTAAACACTGTCTCCATAGTTTTGATTTTTTAGAATGTCTTACACAGTCATATGACAGTTTGGTCAAAGATAGACTTGCATATACCATGGAAATTTGGTAAGATTATATAGCCAAAGTGAGATAAGAGCTCTCTTTTTAAGTATACTATATGTTGTCCCCACAAAGATAAAATTGCCAGATGTTGCTTTTCTCAACTGTGTGCCTATTATTAATGACTACCTGATTGCAGCTATAATTACATTCTGCATAGCCTTTTCACATCGCCTTCTTTCATTTACCAATATGCATTTAGATTTCTATGTTTACATAACTTGAAAGTTATGTAACTTTCTTTTCACTACTCAGCACTGTCCTACTATCTGCATGAACCATCATTTATTCACCCAGACACAATCTGAAGGACCAAATGGCTGTTCGCACTGTGAGCACTGAATAAAGCTGCTATAAACATCCATGTACAGGATTTTTTGTGAATAAAAATTTCAGTTCCACTAGGTAAATATCCAGATGCACATCTGTAGGTTCCTATGCTTAAACTTGTAAAATATTGTAATTTGTATCCTAACGCAGCTCTACTATTTTTCATTCCTGGCAGCAATGCCTGAGAGAGCCTGTTGACATTCTAATCAGCACACAACGTTTCTGGAACTCCACATGGTGATCATTTTTATCATATCTTCATTGTTTTCATGTTCTTGATTATACACAATGCAGAATATGGTTTTATATTTATTGTGCTCACAGCAGATAAACAGTATGATATCTATACATGTCTGATTTATTTTATTTAAGATTATGGTGTTGGGGTACATCCATTTGGCTAGAAATACTTCAAGTTTATCCTTCTTTATGACAGAGTAGTGCTCCATTTTGTATAAAAAATCTTTTTTTTTAATCATTCATTTGTGATGGGCATTTGGACTGTTTCAGAGACTTAGGTATACAAACAGTACTCTTATAAAGATGAATATGTAAATACTATTACTGAATGATTCTATTAATTCTTTTGGGAAGATAACCAAGAAGGAGGATAGCTGGATCAAATGGAATCTCTAGTTATACTTGTTATTTCAACAATATTAGGTCCAGGGATTTAGCCCAGGGGTTCTAATGCCTGCCTTGCAAGCACAATGTACTTAGTTTGATCTCTGGTACCAAAAAAAAGTTACATAGTCTTAATTACTATAGTTTGCAATTTGTCTTAATTACTTTTCTCTCATTGCTGAGACAAAATACTTAACACTCAAAGTTAAAAGGTGAGCGTTTTGCTTGGTTTACAGTTCCTATAGGTTCCATCTAAAATCACCCTACTCCAGGGCAGGATGGTGAGTAGGCATTACGGAGGAGAAGCAACATGGTGCATACAAGGCAGCAAAGTTAATGAGAGAGCTTCAGTTCATGGCATTGGAGGGCAGAAATAACAAGAGTTTTTATCAGTATCTTTCTGCACCTTTTATCTTATTCAGACTCTTGAGATATGGCAGCACCAAAGAAATCACTGATGTGCAATGGTCTAGTAATCACATGCCCTTAACTTCTCCATCACACTCCAGATTCAACTCTCTGTGAAAAAGAAAGCCCATCATCTGCATGAGGCTTTGAGGAGACTCTGAACACAAATGATAACATTGTACTGCTGGATCCCAAGACTCATGTATATCTCTTAATGCAAAAATAGGGTTTAGTTCATCTTTAAGAGTTTCCAAATCCCTGATCATTTCAATATTTCTAAAAGGTCCTAGTCCAAAGTCTCTTAAGATTTATGGCTTAGCTGTGAGCTCCTGTACAAGAGAGTTAAGCATTTCCAACATTCCAAGGAATGATAGCTATTACTATTACAAAAGGTACAAACAGAAGGATACAAAGGAATGGGACAAAAATGAGGCCAAACTCCAGCAGTGCAAACACTATATTTTCCTGTGTAATATCCAAGGTAGCCTGTGGCAAGCTGTAAACTCCACATGGGTTCAGAGACTATGCCCTTTCCACTCTGATGTTTGTTGTAGCTCTCATGGATTCTCTCTTTGGCTGGCTCTGCTCCATCCTTGAAGCTTTCCTAAGACAACCAATACTCCTGGCTTTTCCAGATCTTTGGGTTTTCCACTATAGCTTTGGTTTCACACTTACAGCTTCACATACTGCCCTCTCAAAGGCACACTGCCTGGTGTCTCAGGTCTTCTGGAATTTACATGGAAGCATTCCTGACACCACGGTTCTCTTGCATCTCTGTGCACCTAAAACCAGTGCTACATGGATGATGCCAAGGCCTACAATTGTCTGAAGAAGAAATAGACAGTCTCCCCACTTTTTTATCTTTAGAAGTCTATTGCTTATTAACCAAATCTAGAGAAACAGTTTTACTAGGTGGCCACCATTTTGGAGCAATTTTCCTTGGCTGCCTCCATTTTGAAACAATTTTATTAGGCTGCTACTACAATTTCCCTAGGCTGCTGCCATTTTGGAACAACTTCCCTAGGCTGTTGACATTCTAGAATATAGTATTCTGGAGCTTTCCTCTCAGAGAAAAATCTTTCACCTTTACAACTCTGAGACTGCAAAATATGGAATACTATTGCTTCCTGTGATATTCTCAGGCCATCTTTTTTAGTCTCCTATTTCTTCTTAGCAATCAAAATCTCCTGTACTATATCTTTCAGGTCTACAGTTATGTTGGAGCTTCCTTTCTGGCCAAGCTGAAAACATTTTAAATCACTCTGCTTTAGTCTTTTTTTTTAGGTTTTTTTGAGACAGGGTCTTGCTTTGTAGTTCAGGCTGGCCCTGAGCTTAGCCTCAAACTCACATCACAACAATCCTCCTGCCTCTGCCTCCCGAGTGCTGGGATTACAGGCATGAGCCATCATGCCCGGCATGGTGGTATGTGGTTATGGTTGTTGCTGAGTGTGAGTCTCCATGCCCAGTATGCTATGTGGTTACCGAGGATTGAACCCGGGTCCTTGTGCTTGCAACACAGGCACTGGATCCACTTAGCCAAATCCCCGGCCCCACTCTGCTATAGTCTTTGCTCTTGATTCTCAACATAGATCTAGCAAAAAGCCCCCAACAGTAACCATACAACTGTCTCAATATTTGGCTGCCTTAAAATTTCTTGTGCAAGATTAACTGGTTCACTTTCCCTAATCTCAGGCTCAGGACATGAACAAAATGTGGACTAACTTACTGCCAGCCATAGCACACATTATCTGGAGTCCAAGAGCCAGTGCAATTTTGTTTCATGATAGAAATATTCTTAGCCCAAGCTTTACAATTTTTCTGGTCTTCTTAACTATGACTAGGATTTTCCATACAGAATAACCTGAAGTGTTCCTGTTCTACTTCAATTGAAAGGTCAAAATAGTTTGCCAGTGTCTGAACATCAAGCCATATATACATATATCTTCTGGAGTCCAGCAGGCAATGTAGTCCTTTTTTCCAGAAAATTCTTGAACCTGGTCTTTATTAAACTTCTGTTCTCCTTGGCTCTAACCAGAACATCTCATGCACTATACTCTTAGGCATTACAGCTCTATTTCTCTAATCATCATCTCCCTGTCTTTCTTAACTCTTCCCCTCCCCACAAAATAGTTTGAAGGGCTTTTGAACCACAAAGTAAGGTAATTTCACAGCAATGACCCCAGTCCTCTGGTACCAAATTTTTGTGTTAGTTACTTTTCTCTTGTTACTAAGACAAATTATCTGACACCAAAACAGAGGAGAAACAACACATAAGGCAGAAAAGACAAGAGAGCTTCAGTTCATGAAACTGGAAGGCAGAAAAAGCAACAAGAGTGTTTAACAACATCCTTCTACTCCTTTTATCTTATTCAAATTATGGGATTAGGGAAGAGCCAAACTAATGACACTTACGTAGTTGCCTAGTAATTACACTTCCTTAACCCCAACATCACATATTCCAGATTCAAGTACCTCTGAAAAACAAAAGGCCATCTCATATTCATGAGGCCTTGGGAGGGGATTATTCAAACAAAAACCACAGTAAAATTGACTAGTACCAGTCTTCTAAAATTTGTTTTCTTCTTTAATATTTACTTTTCAACATATTTCTATTGTTGCTTGCTGTGGTTTATTGCTTCTGTAGGTAAATTCTATAATTAGTTTGTTCACAAACACAAAATCAATTACTAGGCTTTTGAAAATTAAGGTTACTTGGAATCAAGAGATTAAATTGATAAGTGACACCTTGACAATACTTCTATTTACCCATGAGCATGAGCTTATTTCTCCATTTATGTAGTTCTTTGATATCTTTCATCAGTTTTATTATTTTTGTTGCATAGATTGAATATCTATTTATTAGACTTATACTTAAGTACTTTTTTGGGGGGATGTGCTAATGTAAGCAACTGTTATGTATCTACTTTCAGTTTCTACTTGGACATTAATTTTTCCTCCTACTTTTATTATGTGCAGGAAAAGTATCAGTTTTTAAAATTAATTTTGTATGCCAAAGCTTTTTTCTAATGGTTAATTGGTTTCCTGAAACCTTCCACATATCTTTTAGATTTTCTAACTATTATGTCCCATTGGGAACAAAAAGTTTTATTTTCTCCTTCTTAATCATCATTATTATTTTCATTTACTTCTCTTTCTTTATTCACTGGATAGAACTAAGTATTTAAAAGCAGCTGATGGCCAGGCAAGCTGGAGCACACCTATAATCCTAGGACATGGAGACTGGAGATATGGAGACCCTGACGAGAGAGAGAGAGAGAGAGAGAGAGAGAGAGAGAGAGAGAGAGAGAAAGAACAAACAGACTGAGACAGACAGAGATAGAGGGAGACAGAGAGGGAGGGAGAGGGAGAGGAAGAGAGAGGTAGAGAGAGGGGAGGAGAGAATTGAAAATGGGTGGTAAAAAGGAGAATCATCATGTTTGTTGAAAAATGTTTGAAAGCAGGTGGTGAGGGAGACTTTTAATTCATTCCACATCTTTTAGATTTCCACCATTAAACATGACCTTATCTGTAGGTTTTTGTAGATAGTTTATCAAGTTAGGAATCTTGTTTCTATGGAGGGTTTACAGAGTTAACAGAAAAAGAAGCTCAATTATTTTTCAAATATTTTCAGCATTTATTTATATGGTTATGCAATTAGTGTTCATTAGCCTATTGATGCAATCAATTACATTGATTTGTTTAATGTTGAACATCTTTCCCTACAAATGATAAATTCCACTTTGCCATTGCTGTTAATTACGTTTATATATTGTGAGATGCAATTTGACAAGGTTAGTTTTGAGAAATTTGCATTATGGTCATTTACAATATTAGCAATTGTGTTTTATTAAAATATTTCTCTTTAATTTTAGTATTATGGTAATGTTAGCTTCATATCACTTATGAATTGATTCCTCTGTTTCTGTTTTCTGAAAAAGATTGTAGAGAATGTTATAATTTTTCTTTAAGTGTTTGGTAAGATTCATCCAGGAATGATGATAAAAATTTATATCATTATCCATTACCACTATGCTAGAGCTCTGCACAGTCATATATTTAACTGACCATTTAACATTTTAATTTGGATCTCTCAATACCTTTTCTTATTTCAGAGGAATTTTTGCATTTCATGTTTAACCTGATCTTCCTTTGTTGTGGTTGTTTTAATCATTTACTCCTAAAACTACTGCAAGTAAAAACTATTATTCATCAAACAAGTTTTTCTTTCTCTCATCCCTATTTCAGTATCAATAAATTTGGGTTGAAGTTTGTATTTCATGTCCTATGAATCAACACCCATTTCCACACTGCTCCAGTTTAAACCACCATATCTTTCATCTAAGTAACTGAACAAACCTAAAAAAAATTCTACTTTTTGATGCTGTAGTTTATTCTCTATTTAGTAATCAGGTTGATGATGAACCAGGTTAATTCCCTGTTTTTCTCAAAATTTTCCAGTGAGACTTTGTCATGATTAGTTTACTACACTCACACATTTTTCTATGGCACACTAAGCTCTACAGAGTTGAAAGCCTCCCTAGATTCCCGGTTGTGTCTGTTAGCACTTTTCACCTGATACCACAACAATCAAGACCATCTTGATATTCCTAGGATGTTAATCATTTGAAAAAATAATTATTTACTTGTCTCTCTCTTGATCATGGTCAAATATGTCACTCATGCTTTAAATCTGATATCTTCCCTTAGCCTTCTATTTTTTAATCACCTAATGTGAATTGTAATATTGATTATGCTGTTTAAAATAAGATTCCTAAATCCTTTTCTTTCTGTGTACTCTGTAAATTTTGTGTAGATCACAGAAGAGTACACAATCAATAGAATAAATCACCAGCAAAATGGGAAGAATTTTTGCCAGCTCTTCTTTAGACAGATGGCTAATATTTAGAATACATGAACTCAAAATTAGATATTCCCAAATAAAAGAATAAAAAAATGAGTAACTGAATGAACAGTTATTAATCAGAAGAATAGAAACAAATGACCAATAAATATGTGAAAAAAATGTTTCACTACTTTTGGCCCTTGGGTGAACGGCCAAAATTCCATCTTACTCCAAAAAGATAGTTATGTTCAAGAAATCCAATAATAACAAAGGCTGGCTAGGCTGCAATTTAAAAGGAACCTCGTCTATATTGGTGTTGAGAGTTTAAACTGATATGACTATTTTAGAAGTCAGTGTGGAGATTCCTCAAAAAATTATAACTAAAATTCCATTTATTTAGCTTTTCTCCTTCAAGATATCTTTTTTTTTTTTTTTTTTTTTTTAGGTTTTTTTGAGACAGGGTCTCGCTTTGTGGTTCAGGCTGGCCCTGAGCTCAGCCTCCAACTCACATCACAGCAATCCTCCTGCCTCTGCCTCCCGAGTGCTGGGATTACAGGCGTGAGCCACCACGCCCGGCACTGTGGTATGTGGTACTAGTTGCTGCTGGGTGTGAGTCTCCACACCCAGTATTGTTATGTGGTTACCAGGGAATTGAACCCCGGTCCTTGAGCTTGCAAGACAGGGGCCGGAACCACTGAGCTAACTCCCCGGCCCCGACCTTCAAGATATCTTAAAGATATCATATCACAGTGATATATATATATATATATATATATATATATATATATTATAGCAGCATATATATATTATATATAATATATATATATCATTATAGCAGCACAACAGCTAAATATTTGAAGTGACCTTTATGACTACCAACAGATGAATGAATTAAGAAAATTTGGTACTTACAGGCAATGGAATACTACTCTGCCATAAACTTGAGTCTTTTTTGTAAAATGGATGCACTTTGATACAATAACGTTAGTCAAATAAATCAGACCCACAATCATAAGGGTCTTATTCCCCTTATATGAAAAGTCCCAAATATAAATAAAGGTCAAAATAAATATAGTTAATAAGAAATAGATATAGACCATTTTCAAACATTAGGGAATGGAGAGATGTAAGGGAGAGGAAAGGGAAAGGGCTAAATAAGTGAATTAAGAGGTGTCATGCGCATAAACCATCTCCTTACAAGGAACGTGACCATCATGTGTTACAAGTGAGATCAGGCATGTTCAGGATGATATGGCCTAAATTTTCCTGTGCTACAAATGAGCTAATATAAATATGCAAATAAAGATGTGAAGATTAGGAGAAATTGAATAAAAGATATATTGTTTTCTCTGTGTAACACTTGTATAAATCTTAAAACTATCAATAAAACTTTTGGGAAAGATAGCTATTTTCAAAATTTACCGACCTTGACATTTTGATTTTCTAATTATTAGTTTATTCTTACATCTTTATTAGTAATTTGTACATTTTTTATATGCACATTCACTACAAAAGAAGCATAAAAAATAAAATGCCTTAGGACAAAGGTTAAAGCGCTTAGGTGAATTTGGAAGAATGATGTATAGAAATTATAAATTACTTTTTGAAATCATTTCACAATAATGATGAATGGCAAATAGTATAAAAGTGAGTAACAGATACTATGATAAATTTTTAAAACAAAATAGATCTTAAAATGTAATATGACCAACATTTCTCCATAGTGATTTGGATGTTTTCATTTTCTTCATAGTTTTTATATTTTTGAATTTTTAATAATTAATATATACTGTTTTATAGCTAGAAAATATAGCAGTCTGTGTTGTTACCTTAAAAAGTATTGCAAGAAGAAAAGCAAAAAGCAGGATTGCTATCATTGAATTTTGCTGCAAAAAATATTAATTTTACCTAATCTCAGGTACCAAAAGAATACAAAAATAAACAGCTAGTTTCATTTAGATTTAAAAATATGAATGTTTGCTTAAAAATAATAGCAATGCTATCATTGAAATAACAAGGTTAATGACAGAAGTATTGAAATGTCAATTCATAGATGATTTCTGGGTGAAAATTTGTAACTTTGATCTTTTCTCTTTGATATAAATTACCACACGCACAGCATTCTCTTGATTTATATGTGTTTGTTTTTCAGATTGTCTTTAGTTTTCACAAAATTCCCTATGACTTTTTACTATTCCTTTCCTAATTACTTGGTTGTGCTTTGGACAGACTAAAGGGTGGGTCATTAGTTCTAAGTGCATTGGGGATATACAAGAGTTCAAGCAGTTTGTCTTATGTTATATGTTCTTCCTACTTCTCTAGAAAGGTCTAGGGTCCAGAACATGCCACACTCACAAGAAACTTTAGCTATAAATGAAAGGGATAAGGTGCTACATTGTCTTATTTTGTGTATGAGGAAACCAGAGCATAGAGTTTATATGCATACATTACAGAATAAAGATTGGGAAGAACTGACAGGCTCCAAATTTACATTAACTACCTCAAAATTCAGTGTTCTTTCTCTCAGTTATGCCTGCGTCCAAATTGTGTGTGGGTGGGAGGGCATGCACGTTTTGCTTATCCATTTGTGTGAGAGGAATAGGATTTGAAGCAAAATAGAAAATGACTGAAGGAATTTTAAGGAAGAAAAGTTGATATATTCCCTATCCTTTTGAAATAATCCAAATGGTAATGTCATTTGGTTTTAGAATGAAAATCCAGCATGTACATCTTGGAAACAACCCAAGTATTCATCAACTGGAGACTGCATAAAAAAGCTGTGGTTCTTCTACAGAATGGAGTACTACTCTGCCATAAAAATGATAAGTTTGAATCATTTCTACTTAAATGGACATACCTTGAGGATATCCTCATAAGTGAAATAAATAGGTCACAGATAGGTACATATCGCATCTTTTCTCTGGTATGAGAAAATAAAGATGTAATGAGTCCTAGCATTGTATGTTACATATTGTGAAATAGAAAATGCTCAATGTAAATAGGGTGAA
>PVIR01019619.1:0-31732 GCA_004026965.1 Petromus typicus
TGTGACCTATTTATTTCACTTATGAGGATATCCTCAAGGTATGTCCATTTAAGTACTAGTCCACAGCTTTTAAAACCTACTTCCATTCACTTAACATAATACACGCAAGATCTTCTATTATTGGTACATTATTTGCATTGTGGAGATTGCCATTGTAAATGCTTATTAAGATAGTATTTAAATTTAAATTTAATTTATATCTTATTTTGACTTTCATTGTTTACATGTTTGCATAATGATTACATTCATTAGAGATCAGTACATATACATAACTTATTTGCATTGTTTTTGTTCTTCCCTCCTCACCCTTTTGTCACCACCAGGTTCATTTATTTATAAAATATTATAAAGTTAATTATCTTATATACAGATTAAAAAGCAAGACTAATAGTCAAAAAAATGAAGCATCTAAGACAATTGTACAAGGTCAAGGTGTACTTTTAAATATATCATCCGCTTTAAATTACAATAAATTTTTAAATTTATACACACTTAGGTGTTGTCCAGTTACTGCTGATTAAAGGCAAAGTTCCCTGTAATTATACCACTTTTGTTTGGACATATGTTTTCATTTCTCCTGAATAAACACATCAGTTGGGAGTTTTTAGGGCTTATGATAATTGTTTATTAATGAACCTGCCAACCTTTTCCAAGTAGCTGCAAGCTTTTTGCATTTCTGCCTTTAGTTTCCAAAAATCTCAGTGCTCTATGTGCTTCGTGAGATTTCTGGATCCCCTGTGTTTGTTGGCTCTTCAGGATTTTTATATTTGTGGTTTTGTTTTGTTTGCTTTCTTATTTTTGAATTAAGGTTTCATTTATTAGTGCACATTTGTGGTGCCTATGAATGTATTCTTTGTAGGCAATTGGCACATGGGGTGCCTACTCAATCTCAATTGTTGCTGTTTTCTCGCTACCCCCTCACTCCATTTTCTGATATTCTTCCCATTTGCCAAAGATCTATCTCCCTATTTTTATTGACTATCTTTTATTTTGCTCTTTGAGTTATTTATATCTTGGATTTCTCAGGTAAGAGAAATTATATGATTTTTAAGCGTATGTGTCTGATTTATTTTATGTAACATCATGGATTCAAGGTGCCTTCATTTTCCTATGAGTAACTCAAATTACTTTTTCTGTGTTGTTTATTTTTAATGGATGGATATTCTGGTCTAATTTGAGGTTCTTATTTGCATTTCTGTAAGGACTCATTGACTGAGTACCTTTCCCTAGGCTGTTCAGTACAGACAAATCCTCCCCTTTGCACATACCTTGAGTATCCATTGGTGGTTATTGTTTTCAACAAGCTTTTGGACTCATTAATTTCTGACCACTTCCAGCTTCAAAGTCCATAATTGCTTCTCTGTGTTTTTCAGTTGCACTTTTCTTCCACTTCTTTACCTAGGTGAACATTGTTTCCTCCTTTCTACTCAGGATCTGAAATCTATCTATTCATTACAAGGTGTTAGTCATGCTGTACGGATTCTCCATCAGTTTACCTGCATCTTGGGTATTTGTTCTCAACCTGTAAGAAATGTCTGATTAAACATTTCTCCTACTCCTGGGATGTGATATCTTGAGTGCCAGGTCTCTGAGAAGTTTTCAGGAACTGCTTTAGGAACCATTTCCACAATCCTACTGCTGACACTACACAATTCCGTTTTCATAATTTGGGTTTAGGGTTTCTAAAATTATTTTTTAAGTTATAAAAGAGAAGTATTTGTGAAAGGAAGTAAATATAAAATATCTACCTTGATGTCACCACCCAAACTTTTTCCTGGTCCATTGACTACACAGCAAAGAGTTTTTTAAAAAATTCAAGATTTCTTTCGCTGATGATATGAATCGATGGTATTTTACTAAAGTAGTATGTCTGAATATCTTGTTAGATGTTTTTTGAGAGGACTCTTTAAAAAGTACTTTTGAGATAATAAATTAAGAATTAAGTCAGGTTTGCCACCTGTCACTGTGTGAAGCTTGTAGTACATTTAATTTCTGGTGGCTGAAAGCGATCACTTGCAAATTGGTTTAGAACAAAACTTATCCAGGAAAAAATTTATTTTGGAGTTGCAACAAATATACCTTCTGCGTCATGACAAGAGAAGATGACATTGCTTATGTTCTTCTTGTGTAATAAGTAATTGAATTCTTCAGTTTCCAATAGTTTCAAATATGACACATGTAACATGTGTATGTATTATATATAATATATAATAATTATATAATATTATAATATATAATAAAATATATAATGTTTTAGTATAAAACATTATAAAGTTAATTATCTTATATACAGATTAAAAAGCAAGACTAATAGTCAAAAAAATGAAGCATCTAAGACAATTGTACAAAGTCAAGGTGTACTTTTAAATATATCATCCGCTTTAAATTACAATAAATTTTTAAATTTTTACACACTTAGGTGTTGTCCAGTTACTGCTGATTAAAGGCAAAGTTCCCTGTAATTATACCACTTTTGTTTGGACATATGTTTTCATTTCTCCTGAATAAACACGTCAGTTGGGACGTGTATATTAGTATATACATATATATACTAATATATACTAATTATATAGAATATAATATAGAATATAATATAGAATAATTATATAGGATATAATATATAATATATAATAATTATATTATATAATATATAATGTATTATATTATATTGTATATAATTATTATATATATTATATATAATTACTTTGTTAACATACTACACATTAAAAGCAATACCAAATAATTACAAATGTTTACCCACATTAAGTTTGAGAATTCTCTATGTCAAAGTTTAAAATTAATAAATTTGTTATATAATAGAGAAATTATTATATTCTGCAAGCATATTGTCTGCAGAAATCACTGATGGTTACTTTAAATGTGAGAGGATAAATATTCATAGCCCAGGTGATAGATGAAGTTTCAAAAAAATCTTGACTAAGATTGTAGGTGCAGTGAGTATTTGTTCTTGCATCAAAAAATGAAGTCACACAGATGAATGTGTGCATAACATAATGTTCCAATAACACCTGCAGGACACATGCATTGAAAATTGAATAATGATCTCATATATCGGATCTGAATTTTAAGTTGCCTACTCTAGTGAAAACTCTGGGCTAGATATATTTATCTGAGGAAATTTGGGCTCAGAACTAATATAAGATTGCCTGTACTCAGTGAGAGCCAAGTTTTAGACTCTAGTTTTGCTAATTAAAATCCATCCACTGACCTCCACCTCCTGTACCTCTGAGACATTGAGAGGGTCAGTGTCTGGATTCACACATGCAGAATGAGAAAGCACTCTAGTTCAGACTCTTTTTGGAAATAGAATGAAGAAAGTACTTCTGGAAACCAACTGACATCACTGGCCAACTGACTCCTGAAGGAAAACTAGAAAATAAAGGAATAAGCCAAAATGCTTCTCTGGTTTAGCAGGATCTCAAAAGCAGTCCTTTTGAATTATACTAGCATGAGAGAAGAATATAAAATCTTATTAAAGCAGAAAAAAATTACAAGATAAAATGTAAAATAAATGTGAGGCCAGGGATTTAGCTCAGCGGTTCCAGTGTCTGCCTGGCAAGTGCAAGGTCCTGAGTTCAATCCCTGGTACCACATACCACAATGCTGGGTATAGTGACTCATGGCTATAATCCCAGCATTGGGGTGGCTAAAGTAGATGAATTGCTGTGTGTTCAAGGCTGGACTGGACTACATAGTAAGTTGAGGGCCAGTCTGAACCATAAAGCAAGATCCTGTCTCAGAAAACAGAAAAAAAAAAAAAAAAAGAAAAGAAAAGAAATGTGATCTGAATGGAAGATGACTTATTTCTTATTTTTTCTTTTAACTTCAAAAGTTAAATAAAACCAATATAATAATATTTGGAGACTTAATGGAACAAATATATGAGAATATCTGATCCTTTCTTGATGATGCAGTAGGAAAGATATCTTTCCATTTGTAAAATCATAGGGTAATGATCCCAAAGATAGCCTAATCTAGTGTTTTGTTTTTAATTGAAGGAGAAGAGATCGATGCTTACCAGTTCACTTGAGACAGAATTTGAACACAGTTTCAGTTTGAACTCCAGGCCTAAGTCATGTGGGTTAGTTCAGATTCAGCCAGGGCAGGATGAATGCAAGACATGACGAATCCCAGCTCCCAGCGAAGATGCTCAGGCCAGATTCTCCCCCCTCACTTCTGGCTGTCAGTTCATTTTTATTGTATCTTCGCCAGGGCCTCTAACGAATTGAACATCTGCTTCACTGTATTCTTCATCCTAGTGGGATCAGATGTTGTGCAGAGGGGACAGAAAGCCCATGCACTCCTTTTCCGGTTCAGAGCTCTTGTTGGATTAGTGAGTGCAAGAAAACAAATGAACGGGGAGAAGAAAAGAACAAAATGAACACTAGATACAGAAGCGATGTTTAAACGCCTTTAAGTCAAAACACGAAATGAAACGCATCTGCGATGATGGTGCATAGACTTCCAGATTAAAACCTGCCTTCACCTTTTACAAAGCTAGGTTGGACATTTTAACACTCATCCTTTTATTTGTTAGCCATAGTTTAGGCAGTCACCTTTATGATAATGCATAGACACTTGTCATCTACAAGGTCATCAGGTAAATGGGCCCAAGAAAAATAATATTTATTGCATACCAAAAGGGAGTTGTGTATTCTAAATGCACAACTTTAATTTGAAATCAAAGAAAGTAAGATACTCTTGACATGAAAATTCAATAGATGTTTGAAATAAGATTCTAACTTGACTTGTCTTACTTCATATTTTTCCTTTTTTGAGTTTATTGGCACATTTTAGAAATACATTACGATCACATTCAACATTAAGAATTTGTACCCAAAGATGACACATTTTGATTTTCATTTTTCCCATTCCCCTGTTTAACCTAAAACCCAGCATCTTCTATATACATAGTCTTTGCTTCCATTTTTTTTGGTTGTTTTTACCATCAAATGTTTGCTTTCCCTTCTTTCTTTTCCCCTACCGCCACTTTCCCTTTTTCCTTTGAACATTTTCTTCTCATTTCACAATATCTATCCTACATTCTGCACCTCATTTACACCTTCTGTTTTTCATACTAGAGAAACAATATAATATTTACAAATCTGTGTCCTATTTATTTTACTTATGAATGTGTCCTCAAGGTACGTCCAAGTATGTATAAACATCTCTAATTTATCATTCTTTAGGGCTGGGTAAAACTCCATTTTATATAAAAAACAATAACAACAACAAAAAACTTCTTTATCTAGTCTCCACTGATAAGCATTTGGGATTTATTTTTTAAATTTTTTAATCTTTATTGGTACATTACATATATACATCATGATTGCACTCCATAATGGGGATTTGTACCAGCATAAGATACAACTTAATTCTCATTTTCTCCCATAGCCCTACCCACCCTACCGCCCCCCCATATACATAAAATTTGTTTCCTTACTTTTTTGTTACAATCTCAACATTGTCCCCTTCTTCCTATTTTACATTGAGCATTTTCTATTTCACAATATATAACATACAATTCTAGGACTCATTTACATCTTTATTTTCTCATACCAGAGAAAAGATGCAATATGTGCCTATCTGTGCCCTATTTATTTCACTAATGAGGATATCCTCAAGGTATGTCCATTTAAGTATAAATGATTCAAACTTATCATTTTTTATGGCAGAGTAATACTTGGGACTTTTCATACTTTAAAATCTGCACTTTGCAAGTTTATCCTGCTACTCTCTTCAACTAATTGTTAAGTGCAACTACCTTCAAAATGTGCTTTACAAAATCTCCAGATATATGCCTGTGGAAATATAAGAGGTTCAAGAATAATTAGGACACACAACTGTGGTTATGTGGTTCAAATGCTCCACTTCAAGTGAAAATATTCATTTGTGCAAAAGTTAATGTATATGGGTTTTTTTTCCCCCTTTACTTCATCAAATATCTTTTCCAGCACATTGCCTCTCACTTATTTTTCTCCATAGTATATTGTGGAATATATAAATTCTCCAATTTTATATTTTCAAAAATTTTGTCATTTCCTTTCTTCTTTGATATAATGGGAAAATTCTTCTGAAGACCGGATAAATATATATGAATAATTAGTTCTAATTTTAAGAAGGTTCTATATTATTTTGTGATAATTTTTAAATTATCACAATTTATTTTGAAGTGTGGTTTCAAACAAAGTCAAACTCATCTTTTTGGGGCCGGGGATATAGCTCAGTGGTTCCGGCGCCTGTCTTGCAAGTGCAAGGACCCGGGTTCAATCCCCGGTAACCACATAACAATACTGGGTGTGGAGACTCACGCCCAGCGGCAACCAGTACCACATACCAGTGCCGGGCGTGGTGGCTCAAGCCTGAATTCCCAGCACTCCTCCAGAGCCAGGAGGATTGCTGTGATGTGAGTTTGAGGCTGAGCTCAGGGCCAGCCTGAACCACAAAAGCGAGACCCTGTCTCAAAAACCCCAAAAAAACCCCTCATCTTTTTATCATAAATAAGTCATCAATTATGACTGGTTGAAAAGTCCATTTCTGAAGAGCTTGAAGATGTATCCTCAGTACATGTTCAAAAATGTAGTGTCCTGTTTGGAATATTTGAGAATTTTAATTTCTATTCTATTCATAAATATTATTTTTACTATAGGTGTATTATATTTGGTCATCCCTTTGCCTCCAACTTGATGAACTCTTCTCACCTGTTTATTATTCAAGCTGAACTTCAGATACGATAGAAGCTATTTTATCTGTATTGTTTTCTTATCGCAATACAGAAGGACAGTTGAAACATGAGCAGTACCACGTGTTTGTTCCACTGACATGAAAATAAATGAGAAACGAACCACAGTCCGTGGTGTGGGAGAAGCCGTGGCTGAATTGTTTGTTGTGAGTGGTTTATGTGTCATCCTGAGGTTTCTTTTTCTCTCCTCATCCATCCGACTACACTTTTATCTTTCCTGCTTCTAGAATGAGGAGGCCGAGGACATTCTGTATCTCACTGGGGAATGGCTTAGCAGTTTTATTTTCATTAATCACACGATTTTGTTGTTGTATTTGGTGCTTTGTTTTTGTCGGTGTTTCCTGCCCAAGAATTAGACCAAGGAAACTGTATCTGGTCTGCTTGACGTTCCCATTTTAGAAGCAGGTGCTATCACTGAAATTAGATGACTACAATTGATTAATTGTTCTGATTCTAATCCATGTAGTTTTATGGATTTGTTGGTCTACCACAAAAATAAGGCTCACAGGAGAGTATACTTCAGCTTGTCCAAAATACTACACAAACCTCTACCCTAATTTGGGACAAGAAGAAAGAAATCATTTAAAAATATCGTACACAATAGCCCTGACTCTGCTCATTCCTACGCTTATGGAATAATGTAAAAACTTCTAATTCTTTTAATTTTACATCATTTATTCTACACTTTTCACAGTCAGTGTTTGGCCAGTGGTATTGACTTTGTCTCACCATTGGCTGTATCTCCTTTGCCACATTAATTCCATCAATGTTACTTTTTGGAGGGGAATTTTTACAAATGCAAATGGCCATGCTAGCTCCAGTCTCCTAAGTTTATATTGTGTTTTCCTATATAAGCTATTTTATCTCTCAACAGAGGAGCCTAAATGTATTTGTATCTATTGACATTACTCACTATGATCCTGCATAGCAAGTTTTGTTATCTTTTTTATGTTTTTTTACTTGTTAATTTTCATTTTTTTGGAATGAGTTTGAGTTATGTACCTTTTAGTTCTTGAAAGTTAATCATTTCACTCATACAAATGATCACCTTTTGTTTCTTTTTTAAATCTTGAAATTAATATTTGTTTACCAATCTCAATGATAAAGTAAAATTGATTAAAACTTTCTTTTTAAAAAATTTTTATATTTTGCCATAAAGCCTAGTCTTTCACTTCTGTTATATGGTCTAGGAATGTAGAATTTGTCTACAAAAGCTATTCTATGTTACACACTGTTACGATAGTTTACTGTATTTGTTTTATATTCGCATTTATGATGACAGTTTTTCTGCTGTTGCAGTGATGGTTTCCTATGCTCTCGACCTGTAATACTTTCTACAAACTGCTTACTCTGGAGATAGTTCGGTTAGCAATTGTTTCCATTCTATGCTTTTTCAGCAAGTATAAAATTATATCTTTCTATTGCCTTCATACTTGAATTGTACTTTGTTTAGAAATAGAAATCACTAATAGTAACTTATTTCTTTAAATCTTATATTTGTATGTTAATGTGTGAGAAAGGACATGAGAGAAGCCTGATTTTTTTTCTTCTTTCTTTGTTGGTAACACAGTTTATTACATTTATGACATTTATTTTCTAATTTGTATTCTTTTCTTTTAAAACTGGTACATCATATATGAATGAATTTAAATTAATATTTTCTGAGATACAACACACCTATTTGTTCTTCTGACTCATATATTTTATTTAAGAAATATATTTTCTGTTTTTACTATTACTCCAGATTTTCCAATCTATTCTGGAATTCCAATATTCTCTTACATATTCCTCTCCTCTTTTGACAATTTTTACTTCTTACATCTTATTTAAGCATTGTTTCTTAGCTTTATTTTTGTTAGGGTCATCAATTGTAATTTTAAAAGATATGTATTCCCGTTACCGTGTCAGCAACACAGAATATAAGACTGGTCACATTCCCAGCAATGGCAGTTCATCTGTTCCCGAATCAGGATAGTGGTTCATTCATTTGTACTCTCCACCTTCCATACTGTTTTCCCACCAGCACTCCCTGGCGCAGTATGTCCATCTCTGATACACTTTCTGCCACTGTTACCTGTAGTAGCAGAGACAAGATCTGGCAGAACAAGAACAAAGCTCATTATTCTCGGACTTTGGACATTTTCTTTGGCATTATCTCTTCCGTGAGTTCTTCTAAATGCTTCTCGTTCAATAAGCAGAAGGAAGTCTAGTTGGGATATCAGTTTAGAGTACTGTCTGTCTTAGTTATCATTTTCCAACTGGGTATGTGAGAAATATTTTAGCAAGATTTCCTCAATCTAATTTTCTTTGAGCTACCTCATCCTAAAAGAATAACTGGCTTCTCCTTTTATTTCTTCATATCTTTATCCAATTTGAAGGTTAAACTTTTAGCACAGAGATTACAATCTTGTTCTGCATTTCTTACAGTAAGATAAATGAGTGTATATGTGTGTATCCTTTAGAAGTTTCTAAGTTTTGAATTTGCAATTATTTATCCAACTTTGCTTAAATTAACAATTTATTAAATCACCTTTGAACATCTATTTTAATTAGGTAAAAATTCAATAGCTGTATGAAGTACAATATGATGCCTTGATATATACCTAAATTACAGAATAGCTAAGTCAAGTCATTTAACATATGCATCACTTTAGATACTTATCCTCTCTGTGAGGTGAGAATACTTAATATCTACCCTTATCAGCAATTTTTAAGCCTATACTATGTTGTTAGAAATTGTGACCTACCTAATATTCAACTGATCTCTGGAATCTATTCCTCTTGCCAGGTCCAATTTTGCGTCCTCTGATTAGTGCCCTGACCAAAGAAATGATATGGAAAGGATGTTTGTTTTTCTTAAAAGCATAGGTCAGTGGTTCTTGTTAAATGTATGTGCTGCTTTGGAATATTGTTGCCAGTTCTTCACTATTATGTCCAGTTTTCACTGGTGAACCCTTTGTCGATCTCTACTATGAGAACTCAACATGGGATGAGGAGACTTGCTTTGGTCTACTTGCTTTGGTCTCTTAAATAAGAGAACATCAACTATACCAAGAGGCCCTACCTAGACATTTGCAATTTGGATGTCTACGTGTGCCATTCAGAGCCACCAAGATGCTAAGAGGATGTCTCTGGTCCAAGGAAGACAAAGAAGCTTGTGGAGTCCACTTGAACCCAGCTAACATGGAGTCAAGCTAATGTCGCCAAGAGAGGAAGCTACTGAAAATTTATCCATGAGTAAGAACATACTGGCAGCTGTTATAAGCCATGAAGAAATATGATTAGTAGAAGCCTTCAACTTGGTTAACTAATCAAAACTAATTAATATGATGCCACACACTGAAGTTTCCTTGCTATAATAAAACAGCTCTACATCTGACAACATTAAACCTTATTATTCTTGGGCAAAGAACAAAAAAACAGTTGGAACAACATGATGTCTTAGCTTCTTCTGCAAGGCAGAGGATCATGCAAGTGACACATACGCTTAGCCCAGATCTAGGCCCCCCTCTTCTGTAAGAGCCTGCTCTGTAATTCCAAGTTTTGGCAATGCTCAGCCTTAAAACCTTCCCAAGCTTTTTGCTAGTGTGCACCATGCTTTCCACACTCTGGGAATATTGCTTTTGGCCTCCATCCTGCATTCCCTCATCCATTGTTGAATGGGAAGTTGGTTCTCTGAGTTGTCAGCAGTACAAAAGCACTGAGTTAAAGAGGTCAAGGAAAGATGCATGGACACAAATCAAGGAGGGAATGAGGGTGCTTTGAAAGAAACATAAGCACTGGATTCATACAGCAGAGTACATAGGGAACTCGTTTTGAGCTCCTGAAAAGCAAAATCACTTTTAAGACCCCCAATGGGAAATCAACAGCTTCCTTCACCAATGAGAAACTTTCCTGTCTTACGAGGAGCAACATAAATAACACTCCTATTATAAGAAAGGATCAGACTCTTATTAACAGTCATAAATCAACAGTTATTTTATTTTCACAGTGTGACCTCCAAATGTAATTTTGAAGTGAAGTAAATTTTAAATGGTATATGAGTCTACATAATTTCTCTGTGTGTATATGGTATTTAGATATCTATTTATGTTAGAATATTTTTATTTGGAGAAATATGGCATTTTTGGTGTAAAAAGCTATACATATTGGACTAAAATAGGGGGCTCATCTTATGATCAATTAATATGAAATTGCACTAAACCAAGGGGGTTCAACTATTTAACTTGTCTGAGCTGCATAAAACTATGCTGAGCCACATACAACAGGTATAATATAGATACAAGAAAAAAATGATCAAGAGACATGATCAAATGTGACTGAGCTGACTGGCTATAGCTCTACCCAGTTTGAAAATTAGTAAGAAATGTATACATATTGAAGAAAATATAGTCACAAATATACTATCCAAATGATGATTTTTTTAAAAAAAATCTCAAAACCTTGTTTTTGTAACAAAACACCGGTTTTGTTTTTTGAGTGTTCACACAGCCTTGTTGAGTCAACACATCAGGACATGTGAAATTATTTGCCCTAATCTAAGCCAACTGCCATAATTTAAGTTTCATTTTGAATATTATCTGAATTTGAAATACACTAGGTGGTTGGGCTGGGTTACTCACTCCCCAGTGCTCCCTGCATTCTGTGAGATAAGGGTCGGGCATATCACACTCAGGTAGTATTAAAGTCAGAGAAGCCTGAAGCCAAACTCTTGATGTACCTGTTGCCAGTGGAATGATCATTTCCTGTGTTTGCAACCATAATTCTGCTGTTATCACAATTTAAAAACCGAGCTAGCAAATATATGCAGCTTACTCTTCATGGTAATTCAAAGTAAGATCTTTGGAATAGACAGCGGTGAGAAAATGACACTTGGCTTGGACAGTTGAAGGCTGACTTTTCTCCCAGGCTGGTATGTGGAGGACAGACGATGGCAGGTGTCTACAGCTCCCAGTGATTCTAAGGAGAAATGAGTGGCACTCTGTAATATGCTACATTCCTAGCCTTTAATGTTCCGGAGGTTATATGAATTAAAGAGATCTTAAACTTTCAATGAGTTTGTCAGGACACAGCCCCATGGTGAGTTGAGGAGCACCATCATGACAGATGTCCCCAGTCTTCAGGAAGGGGGTGACCTCCTGAGCCTTGGATAAGTGGTGGCACATTCAGTGCTCAAGGTGAAAGCCATTTCTATAAATGTCTCTTCTCTAAATACTGTCCTCATTAGATTCAGCCATTCTTAGCAGTTTGCATTTGGTGTGTATGAGTCTCATACTTGAAACCAAATTCAAATAAATTTTAAAAAGATGGAAATTGAATCAAAATTTCCTAGAAACTGTCTTAGGTCATTTAAGACCAGAGAAAACTAAAAAAAAAAAAAAAGATATGTCACAGAAAGCTGTGGCTTCAGAGGCTAATGTGGTGACATGCATCTACAGTCCCAGTACTCTGAGAAGCTGAGAAGAATCACAAGTTTGAGCTCTGCCTGAGCAACTTGACAATGTAGTGATTCTCTCCATATATATATATATATATATATATATATATATATATATATATATATATATATATATATATAAAACAAAGAAGCAAACAAATAAAAATGGCTAGAGCAGTAGCTCAGTGCCAAACCCTATGTTTAGTATCCAATACAAAACCAATTGCCATAAGAGTATGTGTACCTGTAGGGCTCTTTCTCATTCTTAATGGTCTGCTCTTCTCTAGGAGATATGACAATTTCATCCTTTAATCTCACTACAGTATATTTTTCTCCATCACATGCAGGTCTGTAAGCTACTCGCTCCTCTTCTTAAAAATCAAATGTACCAATAAAATCAAGTAATTACACAACTCAAAGCTAAGGGAAGTTTTGTTACTCATCTGCATTCACTAGATTATGTATTTTGATGTGGTTCCTGCCAATTCTTCTTCACTCAGTAGACAGACACAGTCCACTGTTGGAAATACTGGCAAGCTAGCATTGATAGGGATGATACTGGTCATAGTTACTGTGTGTCAGAAAAACCTTGATATCTGATTAGAAGCTGCTCTGCACATTTCTGTAAGGTGCTTTTGGATAAGAGCACCCTTGGAAATCATCCAATTGAACAAAACAGTTTGCATTTCCTGAGGTGGATGGGTTTCTTCCAATCGAGGAAAAATTAAAAAATAATAACAGTGGAGATGAAATTCTTTTCTCTGCATGCATGACAGTCTTTTTTGTTTGTTTGTTTGTTTATTGCATTGCTGGGGATTGAACTCAGGACCTTGAGCTTGCTGAGCAGGCTCAGCACCACAAGCTACATCTCAGTCCTCTGCATGACTCTTTGAACTGAGAGTCTAATCTTCTCCTGCTGTGGGATTCAGACTATGTTTTGGACAAGAACGGTATCATTGTATCATAAGCAGCTGTCTTGCATCTCCAGCCTCCAGCTAGCCATCTGCAGATCATGGAATGTGCCACCTTTCATTGCCATATGAACAGACACTCTCTCTTTCTCTCTCTGTTTGTCTATTTCTCTGTCTCTGTCTGTTTGTCTCTCTCTCTGAGTTTGTGTGTTCCACAGGTCAAAATACATCAATTTCTTTTAAGAATTGAGTCTCTTAATTAATACAATACAACATCTCATCGTTTTGAAGATCCTTATTTTGGAGAAACACCAATTGATAATTTTAGTTTGATTCCAAAAATATTACAAAGGAAGTTCTCATTGCCAGAGCTTGAATGAATGCCCAAGAAAATCGGCTGTTGTTTAATGCAGAGTCATATTACATCCATGTGACCGTGACTTTGGCATCTATGAAAGTGAAGGAGCATAAGTTCGCAGAAAAAAGAGATTTGAGGACTTAATCTTACAATTGTCTAATATTTTTTGGTATTATCTTTTGAGTATACAGAATTTTTTATTTATAGGTGTTTATATTGCCCAACAGTTGATATAAAAAGATATAAAACATTTTTAGGAAAAATTACATCATTTCTGCTTAATTTTATTGAATATATTTTGCATGAATTATATTGCATGAATAAAGACACACTCATTTATAAATTAGAGATATCAAAATAATGTATTTATTATAACATTTCTCCTTAAATTATGTAAAAGCAAGTTCAAAATCAATTTTATACTTCATTAGTTTGATATGTTTTACTTTTTTCTTGTTCCATATTCTTGCTCATCACTAACCTGGACATTTCTATTTACAAGGAAAATGTTTCACTTGAAAAAATAGACAAAATCCTTAAGAAATTGATAACACAATATACATTATATAATTTAATGCATAATATCATATAATGTTTATATATACAAGTGTATATATATATATATATATATATATATATATATATATCAAAACTAAACCAAGAAGACATGAAAACACTAAACTACCTCAAAATAGGCAATAAAATCAAGACATTATTAAAACATGCCAGCTATGAAAAGCTCAGGACCAAGAGGGTTCACTACTGAAATCCCTAAGACCTTCAGGGAGGATATAATGCCAATACTCCACAGACTCTTAAAGAAAATTGAAAAAAAGAATACTTCAGATTCATTCCTGGAAGCTCACATTATTCTGAGCCTACAACCAGGCAAGGATGTACCCGAAGAAGAAAACTACTAGTAAATGTCTTTAATGGATAAATGTAAAAATTTCAACAACATATTAGCAAATAGAATTAAATAAAGCATATAAATGATCACACATCATGACCAAGTAAGTTATATACACCCTAGGGATTCAAAAATGGCTCAGCAATTGGCAGTCGATACATGCAACACAACACATACACAGAAAAGAGGATGGAAACACATGATCATATTAATAGATGCAGAAAATAATTGCGATAAAATTCAACAGTGGTTGATGACAATAAACTTGAAGAAAATAAATGTAAGAATTTTATTGCAACCTGATAAAAGCCATGACAAGCCAATAGACAGCACCAGAGTTTCCTGATCTTAAAGAGAAAATTTTCACTTTTCAGGAAAAAATACAAAGATATCCATTGTGACTATTAATGCTCAATATACTACTTGGACACTATGAATCTTCCATGTAAAGATATATACAATGAGTGGCCATTTGTGTATTTCTACATCAAAGCTTTCTATTTTGACTGGTTGGAAGACTTTACTTTTGAATTCATCTACCATTTTCTGAAGAAGTTCGTAATGCCCCAAAGATAAGTGCTCTGGGAAAGTCACAGAGGCTGCTGGTTGACAGACCTAACCACACCCCCGGTCAGCCAACACACCTCACTTACTCAGCACCTACATGATCATTTTAAACATCCATCTTCCAGCCCCGCTCAAACTGCCCAGTTGATACCTCAAGGATCAGGGACAAAGTGTTGTGGTCAAGTTGTATTCACACTACAGAGACACGAGCAAAGCAAATAATTGCTCTCTTCAGCCACCAAAGTTTGGATTCGTTACACAGCAACAAATGGTGGGAGTAGCCGAAGCATATCATGTTTTAAACTTTTAAGTGCAAGCGGTGCGATGATCAACCTTAGATACACTGTACGGCAGCAGCCTTTTCCTAATAAATTGGTAACCCGATGCTCTTAAGCCATGCTGCAGAATCTTGAAGACTTTTTTGTATGTCTTCTTTGTCTCTCTCACAAACGTATGTATATGTGAGACGTTATTAGAAAGTCTTTATAGTGGCCCCCATTCTAAGATATGATATTGTATGACTATGAAAAGAAAGACCTCCCTCCAGTCGTTCTCATTATCATAGGACTATCTTAAGATAGTCTGCACAGGTCAGCGTCTTATGTCTATTAAACTATTTTCAGACTAGCTCAAAGCCCAGGGACACGCTTACTCGGGTCAGAGTTCATAGGTTAGGATTCCAAGGCCCAAAGTATGTTACTCTCTAGACTGGGCAAAAATGTCAAATCCTTTTTCATGTGACCATAAGACACAGAACCTTGTCTGTAAATGGACTCCGTGAATTTCCTAGAGTAAGTATGCAAATTGATTCCAATAACTGGATTAACTGGGCTGTATGGATTTGTACAGAGAAGAATTTTCCATAGAGAATTTTTCTACCCTAAGTCCTGGCCAGCCATCTCACAAATATGTAAACAGGTAGAAGGAGAAACATGAGAAAGTGTGAAATGCCAATTTAATGAAAAGTCTATCTTTTTCCAAAACCTAAAGGAAAATTACTTTCTTATTTATTTATTCCTACCTTGCTTTTTCCATAACGTATTTGAAGCTGTTGAAGGTGAGGATTAAGATAATGAAAACCATCTTTTATCACAATTATTTTGCTGGCTATAATAAATCAAGCTTGTTAATAATAGGCATGCACTGAGTTTACCTCCAAATAATAGCAACCTGTCTGGTAATATTTAATTCACTGAAAGAATGTCACAAAATGAATAATAACAAGCATGCAATTATGAAATGCGCAGGGAGGTGGGGGTAAAAATGAATAGCTGTAAGGAAAGCATTTCTTTTTTTAAATAAGCCTCTGGAGCAGCATTCTTAGTGTTCTTCTTTCACAAACCCACACAAATAACTTGGACCTCACAAAAGGGATCTAGCAAGTCTCTTAGCTTCTCTATAGCCATATCAACATTTACAGGCACACAAGTCATAGCTCTGAAATGTAAAGATGCGCGTCAATGGGGGGGTAATGACAGAGGGTTCTGTGCATGCATGGGTCTGAGTAAATGAAGGCATCTATGTGTATATTTACAAGTATTTGAGACAAGTAACCACACCGCCTCAACAAAACTATCATCGGGATCAAATTAGTGTTTATTAGCATGGAAATTTCTAGGCACCTAAAATGATTCACGCTTCCTAAGATAGTAATGTCAGTGGGATAAGTGGAATATAGAAGAGTAACAGTTCAGCTTAGTTTTGTTGCTAAGCATCAAAGACCTAAGGTTCTTACTGAATTATTGTAGGCATAATTTTAATAATCAATTTTCTGGGTGGTTTGTCACCTGGGTAAGATAAATATTAATCATACTTCAGACAGGAAAGCAGCACAACTACTCCAAGACAACATGTGATAGGTGATCATGAGTTGCCATATTTTAGAAAGAATGCAGGACATTTTATTTTTAATATAACTCTTTGAATACATATCAATATGTGGTCACAAAAGGTGTGTGATCAAATCAATACAAGCCTTACATTTCACCTTTTTAGATTGTAGAAGAATTTCTTCAAACTTCACAATACAGTGAGTTTCTTAAATTCTTCTATTTCCTGTAATATGTTAGGGCATAAATAAAGAAGTGAACAAATATAATATTTTGATTTTATATAATATATTTTTGTATCTGTTTTCAAGGATTAATTACTTTAATTCTTTTTTTTTTTTTTTGGTGACATGTAGAATCTGAGGATCCATAGCACACAGAAATCATTTACAATAATGTAAGCACAATATCCTTAATAACAAACTCAAATTGAGTGACAGAGGACATATACAGATCAGAATTGAAATTATTAGCAGATTGAGATTATCAGCAAACTCACATCAGTCTAATTCTCACAGAGTAATTTATGGCATTTCATAAGCACTCCCTTCTGATAGTGAGGTGAAGCATAAATCTGGTATCCAGATGGGTAACTAGTAGAAGTCGAACTGGTTTGGAAGAGCATCATCCCTGAGACGTTGCCTTTCTAAAGAGCAAGGGTTCTCGGCTGCAGGGAGCTGGAAAGGAATCCTCAGCCAAGGAGCCAAGGGGAGCAGGAACAGTGAGAGGAGGGGCTCTGGGTATCCCCAGGGAGCTCTGTCTGGAAGACTGACTTCCAGAGAACCCCACAATCTCACCGTGACACAGGGCTGGATATACAGCTCCTGCCTTACCCTGCTGCTTGGCAGAAAGATCATGGGATAGAGAAGAATGGCACGTGTGGCTGTTTATGGGCCAATCACTAAGTCTATTCTAAAAAAATAAACTCTTGAGGATATGAACTACGGGCAGCAGAGATCTACAGGGGGCTCTTTACATACCAGCCTGGAAGAGACGAAGCAGCCACTTAGTGACAGACTGATGCATTAATCCTTCTACACCAGAGTGAGGCAGTGACTCACTTTGCTCAGGTAGCTGCATATTGTGTCCTGCTCTGTCCAGTGTCTTAGCCAGTAGTGCTGCTCAGTGGTCACAGAGTATTTCACAAAACATCAGAAAAAGCAAAACATGAATAGGTGCTGTTGAGAAAATAGAAAGGGTAATTTTTTTTTTAATCTTTATTGGTACATTAAATATACACATCATGATTGCACTCCATAATGGGGATTTGTACCAGTATAAGACACAACTTAATTCTCATTTTTTCCCCATAGCCCTACCCACCCTACCATAGAATTCAGTGGCCAGTCCCATGTGCCACTTACACCCTGGAGAAGGACTATCATTAATCACACTATGGGCAGAAATAGAAAGGCTCTTTGGCAGTATAATAAAAGATGCTTAACTTTTTTTATAAAGTAAGTGCATGTTGGGAAGTAGGTCAGTCTACCCTTTAGTATGAGCCTGCCAGAATTTTTTTAAGGAAGTTACTAGAAATGTCTACACTGTCACTAGCCAAGATAACACATATCAAAAACAATAATTTCTGCTTCTTCCCAGAATATGAAAACCTTAAAAAGAAAGACGTTACATCCAGTATAAGTAAACTAAGTTTTTTAATTAAAGAATAATCAAAAGTATTTTATTAAAGAAAACAGAGCTACAGAAAAAGGATAAATAAGTCATGTGGAATCTTAGTAAGACATCCTTCCAGGGAAATACAAGACAGATGAAAGAGCATATCAGAGCTGAATCTACAAAGAAGGCCCAGTTAGTATACTCTTGACTAAGAAAAGGAGGTTCAGGAGGCAGAGCACTATATGAACTGCTTAGGATGATAGCTGCTTAATATTTATAATTTTAACAGTTTTAAATTTTATATATATATACACACACAATGAGATATCTTGGAGATGAAAACTAATGCTAAACATTTAGCTTTCATATATTCCTTAAACACACAGTCTGAAGGTAATTTTAAACAATGTCCCCAGTGTGCCCCAGTTCTGGCTGTGATCCATCACATAAGCCACCAGGTGAGTGCTTGAGAAGTTTCAGATTTTGAAGCCTTTCATATTTTGAATTTTTGAATTACAGATGCTCAAATTGTTCTTTTTAGCAAATGTGAAAAGCCTAGTATAACCCAATGTGGTATCTTGTAGGTCTCTGAAAGCCCTACATCCAAAATGGATTTTCACTTGCAATTTGGGAAGGAACATGTGAAACACAAATGCTAGGAAATGCATTCAGTACTCAGTAGAAACATGAAGAACAGAAAGCCAGACAAAAGAGAGGCCCTGATGCAGAGTCTGCATGAAGAGGGTATCCTCTGCAGAAGAGACTCCAAGACTATCATAGGAGCATCTCTTTCAATGGGCATTTTTTCTTGAAGCATTGGAAAAGGTAGACTAGATTCATCTCATCTCAGCATCACATCTCATCTCAACATAGTTGCATCTCACCTCAACATTCAAAGGCACAGTAGACACTCATTTCATTTTTAGCTGGGATGAAGGGTAAGAGGGAAAAAACCCTACACTCTGAGTTAGAAGCCATACAGAAAAGGAAAAATGTCTCAATCCAAGAGCCCTATCAATCTATTTATAGAATTCTCATCCTTCTACAGGAGGAGGAGGAAAATGTCTCTCACCAAAACCCTTCACAGAGGAGACAGAATTTGGAAGCATGAAGAGAAAAGACAAGAATGATGGGAAAGCTGCAGCTCTGGGGACCACAGTAGGACTCAAGACTGAGGTTGCCTATGGTCATGCAGTAACAACTGTTGCCTGGGACTGGTAGAAAGGACAAGCACTGGCTGCAAGGCCACAAAACATATGGAAGTTGGCGGTACAGTGTGAGCATGAGAAAATCTCTCTGACACTCTGCTGTCAATAGATGTCCTTTTAGAAGACTCTGTGGCCACAATGGATCTCCATTGAGGACAACTTCATTGTCGGGAACTGTGACAACATCTGAGACATTTTTGATGGGCACATCTGGGAATTGCAGAAGGCCATTGGTGTTAAATAGATAGATGCTGTAAAATATACTAGACCTCACAGAAGGCCCACAAGGATGGTGACTACATCCACCTCTAACAACAAGAAGAAAGATGCCTCTGGACTGAAGCACCAATAGTCCCAAAGTGCAGAAAGCCTAACTCAAAGTCACTGCATCGACACTACAACTCATACTTAGTCATATTCTTGACTAATCATTCCCTTTCCTGTAAGTGGAGCTTGACAAATAGGCACAAGCACCTCCACAGACTGAAACTTTGTGTAGATACTATAACAGATGATGTTATGTTTCTGGTTTTATACTATCATGTGACACGTAATCAAATACAATGAGACTCATAAACACGTACATCAGAAAACAAGATGAAGCAGAGTATAGATAAAGCCACCAATACAGCCAGAAGGAAAACCAACCCAGCTGCACCACTGGACACATATATCAACCCATGCGTCCTTAGTGCAATTAGGTCAGTATATAATGAAAAGCTAGACAATCTCTCTGAACAATGAGAATTTCACCAGAGATGAAACCTATGAGTATATTGTAAGGTTAAAAAAGAAAAACAAGAATGACAATGACAGTAATGAAGATTTCACTTGACATGCTCTCCAGCAAACACAGCATGGCCACAGAAAGAATTAGTACATGTGAACAGAGACAAGCAGAAATGACACAAACAGAAGCTCATTGAAAAGCATAACTGGATCTGCAGAAATCAATTAACAATTCTACAACAATCAGAAGATATTCTTGCCTATGTATAATTAAAGCCCCTTCAGAAGAGAGAAGAGAGAAAGATGTCAAAGTACAATGGTGAAGAATTATTTTAAATAATTAATGACACAGTACATATCTTTAAATTAGGTTGTTAAAAACACCTGTCTACTGCCTATAAGAAATCCACTTGAAGTCTACAATTATAGATAAGCTCAGTTAAAAGATATATCACTGTCATCAAAGAAAAGTTAGGATGACCACATTCATGTCATTTAAGGTAGGCCTGATGGGAGGAATATTACCAGAAATAATGCAAGGTATTACAAAGTTATGAAAGGCTTCAGGCACCAATGGCTATTTAGGAAATATGTATATAACAGATATACAAAGTACATGGAGTAGAAACTCCTGAGCGAGCAGGGGAAAATGTATTACAGATGGAGACTTTAATATTCCTGTCTCAGAATTTAAGGATAAGTTAGATATGTAACCTATAAGATCAGGGAAGATCTGAATGACACTATTATTCAATTTGACCTAATTGATATTTATACACACTCCATCCAACGATCGGAAGACTTTCAAAGGTACCTGGCCAGTTCATTACAATGAGCCATCTCTTTTGAGACAAAACAAACTTAATTTAAGCACAGTAATATCATCCAATGTACATTTGAAGTCCAAAATAGAATGAGTTAATGAAATTAAACATTAATAACAAAAAGATACGTGGGAATGGCTATCTGTTTGGAAATTAAATAACATGCATCTAAAAATTGGTGGAGCCAAATAAAAATCAAGTTTCTTGTATCCGGTTGAGTGAAAATGAACACACAGCCTTTCGGGAACACAGTCCAGCAGGGTTCACTCACTGCACCTTTGTGCCACTGCATATTGAACTTGGCATCTCTCGTTTTAGCTTCCCCGAAATGTCTTTTTCTTTCCAAGGCTTCGTATCTCTGCCACCAAGTGCCAATCCTGTGTTAGCTCTCAGCAGTTCTGACAGAGGGAAGAACTTGGAAATTGAGGGATACTGAGATTTTACAACCCACATCTCCTGAGAGCACGGAATGTCAAATTTTCACATTTCAGAAAAAATCGCAGAGGAGATCCTATGAATTTCTATAACAAGTCCCCAAGCAAAATTTATGCCCAATTGCCTTGGGAAAGACAAGAAGACCAGTACTGGAATTTGATTGGTATTTTATAATCCTGACATTAACATGAGTCTTAAGTTTCCACTCCCATTAACTGAGATACATTCCCCCAAAAATTCCCAGGTAAATTGGTTCCTCCAGCTGTATTTCTTGGAAGAATTCTAGATAAAAAGATGGTGGGTGTCTTCTGATTGACAATCTTTTTGCATGTTGTTCTTTGTTGCTAAACATGATGATGGTGGTGGACATCAGTATATATTATTTATGTATTTTAATATATATTATATATATATAGTCCACATGTGTACTAAATAAATAATTGGACAGGATACTAGATAACAGCATTTTAAATTTTTGCAAATGATGCCACATTTTAAAACAGTTGTGACTACTTATATTCTTTACAGTGTTCTGGACGTAGCTTGCTATTGGTGTTCTGTCCTAATTTTCCATTATCACTACAGGTTCTTTGGCATTAAAAACTAAAGTCATCATCATTTATCTTCAACATTAACCTGAACCAAGAGGAAGTGCTAGTTACATCTATGGAAGAAAAAATAAAAAGCAAACATTGTCACTTTTAGGAAATCTAAATACATCCTGTCAACCAAGAAGGCTTATCCATTGAGTCACTAGTCTCAACTTCTACAATGAATTTTATACTCTAACATTCATTTAACTAAAATATTTATTCAGTAACTACAGACACAGCGAATTATATGAAAACAAGAAAATTCTTTTGGAGCTATTTATTTTCTTACAAAGCACTCTCATATTTAATGGTCTAGATTTTTCAAAAGAATTTTTTTATGGGAGTATAGGAATACAGTAGTAATATTTTCCCAATATACTCGATGGGTGGGTAACTCTGTAAAAAAATAAAAGTCATAAATATTAAAATTCATAAGGACTCAATTGCTACAAACTTTTCTGTTGCAGAAAAGTAGTTAAAAATCTTAGTTGCTGACTTTCCCCCGGGACAAAATTTTTACTGGAAAGGTAGTTGGACTATGGAAACATTTACCAGCTGCAGGTATAATACCATGTCTGTTGTCAGACTCAAAATTTCATTGGTTTATTTCTGGAGGATTATTTAGATGGCTGTGGTCTTATATCCAGGCCTCAAGGAAAGAAAAAGAGAGAGAGAGAGAGAGAGAGAAAGAGAGAGAAAGAAAAAGGAGCCTATGAGGTGTGCCTTCTTGCTACAGAATAGTGATTTGTTATGTGTTTGTCTGAGTTAAATATAGGAGCTAGTCATCTCGCACAGTCCCATATTATACTCTGCTCACTAAAAAAAAGAAACATTTGTTTGGATAGTTGATGTAGTCTCAATAAAAACCACAGCACCTTTCTCCATTTCTTCATTTATTTAAGATAGATTTGCAGGGCCCGTGATATAAATTTCACCAATTAATCAATAAGAATTGAGATGTGTTGGACTTCTGAATGCCACCATCATTTACTCAAATTTGTTATTATTTTAATGATGGTGATTTTGGATGTGACGTTTCTACTGGTGCAGCAATTATTTGGGGGGGGAGGGGGCTGACTGTTCACTCCCCTGGGTTATTAATCAATCAGCTGGCTGAAGGTAAAAATTAATTAGGGATTACAAAACCCCTCCTTCATTATATTAAATGGCTCATTGAAAACAAATAACCTCATCTGCATTAACTATATGAGTTCACAGATTAAAGAAATGGAATTAAATTCATTACAAGTGATTTTTAGTGCCTGAGATGAGATCAACAAGGTTTCAAGGCAGCCCACATCTGAAGAAAGGCCTGGGAATCAACATACACTGCTGTTTCTATTCGGTCCAGACATTTGTGAGATCCTGTGGTTGATTATAATTGGATTACAACTGCAGGATTCTCGGTCATACGAAATCACCACACACGTACTGACTGAAGAATCAGGTCTGGATGTATATTGATGTGAAATACTTGGCAATTTAAGTATTTGCTAAAATAATCTAAAAGACCTGTTTTACCTGTCTAATAAGACCTCAATGATTGTGTTTTGTTTATCTCACATGAATATTTACTATCTTTTTCAAAACAGAAATGAAGTCTATGATAGACCGATTTCATAATTCTCCTTAGACATCCTAAGTTTTATTGGTTATACAAACTGAACACAACATGTCTATGTCTTCTACAACAACTGTAGTACTGATAAAGAAAAAAAACTGTTTTTGTTGGTATATCACATTCGTGGAAGGACCAATAAAGATTCAGTTAAACTATCTTCCTTTTAAAAAAGTTATGCATTGTGAAAAATTACTGTAAATGTAACATTAAATATACTATCTTGGTAGTACAAGATAACAAAAATAAACTATGTTTTCCCTGAGTATCACTCCAAGATCACTGCCATATATATACAATATTATACATATTATATTATACTGTATTATTATATAATTATATATAATTTATATGTACTTTATGTAATATTGATTTTATAAGCTATTTTGCATTGATTTTATGTTAGACAAAGTGGCAGACATCAACCAATGTAATTTTATGTTATGTCACCATTGCTTAACATTTCTCAGAAACCATTTAATCATTAACTTAATTTCAAACAGCCTGCCTTCATGCATCTTTGTGACTTTCTTGAAGAATAGACATGTTACAATGATAGATATTTAGACATACCCTGACATTTATTAATTAATCCTGAGATTAACTTCAAATCTGAGTCTGAATTTTAAAGCTTCCATTTTCCAGGTATTGAGGACACTCTCTTCCTGAAAAAATTTTGAAAGATTTATGTAATATTACAAATAAAAAGTTAACATTATATCTAGAATGAAAATTAAGCTCGATAAAGTTTCTTGTAATTATTTGCTCCAAATAATGTCTAAGGTCTGCATTTGATGATAGTGAATTTCATGTCAATGGTGACATGTTTTTTTTTTTTTTTTAATGAGCAGTTAATTCATCAGAGCACTACTGGGTTGCAGTAGTGTACACTGAATTTAATTTTGTCCCTTTGGAAATCATCCCTCAGATTTTTCCCTTTAAGAATCTTTGTTTCAGCCTTAATTTTACCCAAACAGTTTGTCAGTAATCTCACCTCCCCTAGAACTGTTCGTCATTTCCTGTCTAATTTTTTCATTGCAATGAGCCATCTCTCTCCACTGAAAGTCATGTTCTCCCTGCAGATATGGAACTACATGATGAACACTTCAAAGACTAAAAATTTAGTTTCTAAATATGTTACATACTCTTTAAAAGAACGTGTAACTGTTCTATTTTATAATGAAAATAATTGATTCTGACTTTTCTATCCCCCAAAAGTAAGGGAAAAAGTCACTGGAAACCCATGAAATGATTTTAAACACTTCATTGTTAGTCACCTGTGATGTCAAGGCTCTGATAGCATCAAATTTTAGGTGTTAATATTTAAAAGATAATAAGGCATTAATTACTCCAATCATTTCAGTTCGTGGAAATAGTCATATATATGCCGAGACTTATTTGATAGGACGTCCGACATAGATTGTTAATGGAATTATAGATTATAGTATTAGAATGTTTACATGGTAATATATGGCTGTTTGGAATTTAGTACATGAATTACAACATCAGGAAAGATGTTATAAGAGAAAATAACAGAAAAAAGTTACAAACTGTATTGTGGTTGAATTCTGCAAAAATAAAAACGTACTTAGCAGACTGAAGCAAGAAGATCGCCATGAGTTTGAAGCCAGCCTGGGCTAGATTGTATGTCCAAGGTCAGTCTGAACTTATAGGGAGACTGTGACTTACATGAATGCTCAAGAATATTTTAAGTTTTTAAATTTCTAATTCTATTTCTGTTATATACTCACAATGCATAATTTTTGCATATACTTACTGTCACCCATAATATTCATGCAGTCCTGTTCGTACGTTACCCCGTCTCATGAGTGTAATAAGAATAACAGGAGCTGAACATTCTTTTGTTGTGTTGGCAAAGAATAATGTAGTTCAACACTTAAAGTTTTCCTCTGTGTGACGGGTAGAATACAAATCTCTACCCCCCCCCAACCAAAAGTTCACGTCCTGATTTCCAGACTTGTGAATACGTTACCTTCGAGAGCAGAAATGTATTTGCAGACTTTAAAGTATGAAATGCAGAGACTATCCAGTCATCCGGTAAGGCTCAAGGAATCACGGGAGAGAGAGAGAATCAGAGAAGGAGGCGTGGTCTGATGGCGGCTGAGTGGAGACATTCCTAGGAGCTGGAAAGCAAAGGGGTCCAAGGAGGCATCGGAGGTAAAGCAAGGTTGTGTATTGTCCCTTGGCGCTTCTACACACAACACAATTCTGCCAAAATGTTGATTCCCAAAACTACCAAACATACAAATTTGTATTGATTTAATGCCTTTGTGGTTCTGACACCACAGCAGGAGGAAAGGAACACATTTTGGGAGAGAAAATCTTTCTTAGGAATTCTAACATAAAACCAAACTGTAGTGCAGATTTTAAAAACCTTTTCTGATTGCTTTCTCTTTTACTCTCTGAAGACAGTTTCAGGTGTGTTTCCCCAAATAAGCACACACCACCTTGATCAAGCCTCAAGGACAAAAATGTTTCAAATATCAAAGGAGGTCAAAGAAGCCACAGGTATATCGACAGCTGTAAACCAGAGCCCAGGAGATGTATGCCTCTCGCAAGGAAAGAGAACAAGATAGTGACCAATAGCCCAGTTTTTAGCCGGGGAGGCCCCGCTTTCTCATGAACTGTGTGCCTAGAGGCTGAAGCAACTACGCTGGGAGGAAGGGAACCTTGATCAGGAGTTCTATGATGAGTGTCGGTTCTGCACACACTGTGAAGGGAACAAGGCTTGAATGCACATTCCTGCACACTGCTTGGTAATCTTCCTTTTCAAATGGCTACAACAGGAATAGATACCATTTCCACAGAACACTTCATATCAAATCTTGATTTACTCTTGATTTTAATGGCGAAGCTAAAACGTGTTCAATGAAGACATTTTTGACAACTATTATTTTAAGCGTTGTGTATGCTGGAGTCTGGTTCTTCAAATTTGGCATTATTCATATTATCTGGAGGCATTGCTACCATGCACATTGCCATAACCCCACAGTTTGAGTTCTATAGATCTTGAGTCCTAAATTTATGGTTTTTGGGATCTGAAACAGAGAACCTATGTTTTTCGTTCTATCGGGTTCCCACATGGCATGAATGTTTCTGACCCAGAAACCACGCTGAAAATGGTAGTTCGATGCTACAGAAAAAATGTTTTATATTTCTATTATTTTTTCCAGGACCAATAAATATTTATTTATATTTTTACTACTAGAGATCTCTGGAATAACACAAAATCTTCACTTGTGACAAAAATAACTTCTGTCCAGAAAAGGTAAGCACAAAACATTTGTCAGTGAATAGTTGCTTCAGGTAAACGTGGCAAAGAAATGAATATTAAGATAGTTTGAGTAAAATTCCAACAGTTCAACTCTCTTTGCAAATATAGCATAAAGTGGCATTTTGTATATGATGGTAACTCTTTTTTAAGGAATCCCATTGAAATAATTAATGTTTAAAACCCTAATCTGTTTTATTTATCCAGAAAGTTTTTGAAACTGTTCATTTCTTCTTTGGTTGCACTTGTTTTACATAGTGAACATACTACAACTCATTTACAACTTAATTTTCTCATACCAGAGGAAAGATAAAATATTTACACATCTGTGACCTATTTATTTCATTTATGAGGATGTCCTCAAGGTACATCCACCAAGTCTTTTAATCTGTGAAAACTGAGGCTAACTCCAGGGAGACAGTGTGGGAGTGAAATCGACTACAGGACAGTCTAGTGGTCCACCCCCTGGGAACTTTATCTGGAGGAAATAGGTAAGCGGCCCTCAGAGACAAAGAGCAACCTCTGTTACATCCAGTTGGAAAATCGACAGCTCAGGATCAAAACCTGAAGGAACCAATTTAGATTAATGATCTGGATACACCTGAACAAAAAGTCTTCCCAGAGAATCACTGAAAAAGTTCCAGCAATTAACATTTTTATTTTATCTTTGTGAAACCTGGAGTACAGTCAGTTTTGGCAACTCAGACATTGAGCTGAGAGATAATAAAAACTGTAAAGAGTTGTGGGGATTCATAGCAGCAATAGGAAATTCTGTGTGGATATGCACACATGTGCATGCTTCTTTTCTTTTCCTTGTTTTGACATGGAGAAAATATATTTCAAAAAAGATGACAAGACTCTTTCCATCATGCCCACCTCAAACACTTCCATTTTCATCTCCAATGCCATCTCCGTTGTCACCATTAAAGACTGCTGTAGTCAACACCTCCATCACTGTATCTCTATCAACAGTACTTGCCCTTCCTTCTCTTTGTAATCACCATAATGCTGTTTCCATTTTTGATATCCCATCACAGCTTCCACCACCTTCTTCTCTATACACAGTTGCTCTATCCCCTCCTTTACCCTCAGACCCACTGCCATTGCCACCATGACTGTCATGTGGTCTGTCATCTTTTTGACCATCAATACCCCTACCATCATCCTTTATACTAACATCACTATTTAACTGCTTCATCGCATGCACCTGTAGCACCACTTTCAACAGCTGAGGAACTAAAGGACGGCTGCATTTTCCAAATATGTGTGTTTCCATGAAGATCTTAAATCTACAGTTTGATACTGATATCTTCTTGATGAAGAAGGAGCCTGCATATCAGAGAGCTTGATCACATCCTTATTGTACAGTTTAAACATGAAAAGAAAGAAAGAAAATATCTGGGATTTCTACTCATACATGTGAAATGTATGCATGCTAAAACTGCAGCTGTTATGAAGATTTTGACCCTTACCCTAAAAGATTGATTCTCTTATATATTTGAAGTCAGTGATTCAGTAATTAGAAAAACTAATCAAGCAAACTGAAGATTTCATATTCTGAATTCCAGAAATTACACCATGAGTTGCTGTAATAAAGTAAGCCTGTGTGTCCATAGTTTTGCTTTGCCATGTCCTAAGATGTTAAGGTCAGTATTTATATATTTTATGTAATAGATATATATAATTATGGTATAATTTCTCCTTGCTTTTCAGGTATGACCCTGAGGATAGGTATGTTGAGTCACCCAATTGCCTTAATAGCCATGTGTGATGATTTATAATGTTAGTTTCATTTGGTGGTCATGTAAATACATGATGTTCACTGACATTATGTCCATGGTCTTCTCACAAATACGACATGCTCACCAACTGTTGCTTGTTTGAAGCCAACATTGGGGTGCAGCCTTCTCCAATATCCTTCATCCCTCACAACAGAGCTGGCTGGAGACTGGGTTCACACTTGTCTAGGTCAGAGATCATTGGCAAAGTAAGTGATGAGATATTGGCCTGACCATCACATGTCACCCTGCCCATGGTGGGCCCCAAGTAAAGAGGTTCAGAGATTCCCCTCCTCTTCACACTGTGGGTCTACCTCGTATAAGATGGTGTCTTTAGAAAAGAGCTACACACGTGAGAATTGCAAAACACATCAGGTAGGGTCCACAGTGTGAAGTCATCTAGATTAATAAATATCTTCTGAGAGGTGAGTTTCCTTCTTCAGAGGAAAAGCAAGAATATACTCTGTTCCTGTTATGGGCCTATATAACTTAAAAAACCATAAGGCATCTTTCTCATTTTTGAGATGACTAAACTTTATCATAATACTTTAAAATGTGTGTATATATGTTATGTATAAATTGAAAATGTATTTTTTTCTCCTATGTATAGTTTATTGAATTTCAAATGCACTGGCTACCAGCTTTGGATTAAAACATAGACTGCTATAAATGCTAAAATATCATAGTTAAGTGCAAGTTGAAATTACATCTCTCATTCATGGCTGTACACCCAGGAAAAAGCTTATACTTATGAGAAAACAACCTTTAGCAAACATCCCTGTCTCTCTGGGGGAAATGGGACCAGTTACCCATAAATACACACATCATCCCTGTTTAAAAATAAATACCCTAAATATTGCTTGCCACAACTCACATCCTATCATTAGTAAGAAATTCTTGTAAAGAGGCATTTTATTAAATTAATACATGCAAGCAGGCATAAGGCATGTACCGTACTTGAGGAGGAAAGAAAAAAATGCATAAATGAGTGGGAAGGGAAGTTCTACATCACATGTTGTATATTCCAATATTTTCCCCTATGTGAAAATAACTCTGACCACTTGACTGGTGGAAAACTGGACCTAAGTAAATATGGCTAAACCTTGAGCCGCCATGGCCAAGCATGGGTGGCCAAACCAGAAAACACAACAAAACAAAACTAGTGTCTGCTTAAGTTTTACAGAAAAGTGAGATATTGACTAAATAAAATTTTAAAAATTTAAAATGAGGTGAAGATATAAATAATAATTAAACATTATTAAGTCAAAAAAAAGATGATTTTTTTAAAAACTAGATTTACCACTTTGGGGGGAAAAACTATTATCGGGTATCAATGAGCTCTTTATCTGAATTTCTACTTGAAAGTATGTCACCTACTTGGACTTCTTACTATAAATTCTCTTCTCACTATTTTTATGTGTTTTTGGTAAAGGGAAGAGAATATAAAAGTTATCATCTTAAGGATTTGAACAGTTCATAACATTCTTGGTAATCTCAAAGGCAGAAGTGAGGGCTGCAGACATACCTCACTAGTACTGCTGCTGTAGCTCATTGGTAAGATTCAATCTCCAGCACTAAAAGAATTGTTTTGGAACAGCAATGCATTAAGGTAAATTAATCTACCAGAGAAGCAACAATCAAAGCATGTGATGTTGTTCTATGAAACATAAAACATCTTTCTTATCGACAGGTAGCATGACTTACTAAAATTCATTCCAACAATCTTGATGTAGCAATCCTCTAAAGAACATCATTCCCTTGGAGAAAAATTGTATAATATGCATGTAAGTGAATCAGAGATGATATTTGTTAATTGTGCTTTACAGCAATAGGAATCAGTAGACTTTTTCAGAGTATGTATTGTTGTATGTCACTACTGGGGATCGAACCAAGGTCCTTGTGGTTGCAAGGCAGGCACCAGAACCACTGAGCTAAATCTCTGGCCTCTCATCACTCTATTTTAAATTCTTCCTTTATTTTAGAATAAAGTAAAGTATAATGAAATAATGCCAGAAATAGTATTTTCCACCTGGTCAGGGGTTCCCTTATTCATTAATTTGTTCCATAGATACTTATTAAAGATTTTCTGTAGCCCAGGAAAAAGTAGTGAGGATTAAGTTTGGACCCCTACTTGAAAATCTCATATCACAGGGTCTACATTTTAACTGATTGGAGCTGAGGTAGAAGTCTATCCATGACAAAGGATTCAAATATTTTTAATCTCTTATAGACACACTATGCCCAGCTATGACCTCCCTTCAGTGACTACTCAACCCTTATGTTCTGTCCCCCCCAGTCCATCCTCCTCTTCACAAGCAAGGAGACAGAGGAGAGGGGAGGGACAGACATGCATCTCTGCTTTCAAGGTGTTTCCCAAATGTTTCAAACACTAATACACCACTTCTTTTATATAATTCACAAAGATACAAAACAATAAATCACATAATAACAAAAGTAGGAAGTAAAGTTAGTCTTTCTGTGTACTAGAGTCCACTCTCACCATAAGGATGTATTGATGAAGAACAGAGAATTCATACTAAGTCCGAGAGGAGTCTTCTGGCTCTGGAAACACATTGGTAAGTGAATTTCTATGTCACTAAATCTAGGACCTAACTTATTGTCACACATTCTGCTTTGTGGATCTCTTTTCTGTTACTTTAATTCCTCCTCCTCTTCTTCTTCCTCCCCTTCCTCCTTCTCCTCCTCCCCCTCCTCTTCTTCTTCTTCTCCTTCTTCCTCTTCTTCTTCTTCTTCTTCCTCTTCTTCCTCTTCTTTCTCTTCCTCTTCTTCCTCTTCTTCTTCTTCTTCTTCCTCTTCTTCTTCTTCTTCCTCTTCCTCTTCCTCTTTTTCTTCTTCTTCTTCT
>PVIR01019620.1:0-31672 GCA_004026965.1 Petromus typicus
AGATGACATAGAATGGAAGGAAGGGTCACCATCCAGGTGCTGAGAAGGAGGCCAGGAGAAGAGCACATCACCGAGGAACTGATCGAAATGATGTTATCACCTTCTTTTCTGACTTCCAATTCATCTAAATGAATCAAATAATCAATAGGAGATTGATTTGGGATTTGAGATTTTGGGATTTTGAGATTTGGGATTTGAAATCCCATAGCCAACTAAAAACTCATTCTTAAAATCTCTACTAAGTTTCTGTGATTAAATTCTGTATCATTTGGCATTTGTATCTACACTTTTAATAGAAATTGGCTTGTATCACAAGCCAGCCAGCGGTGGGGAATCAAAGGAGTTTCTTCCACAGCAGCATCGGGAAGGCAGCCTCCCTCCGCCTCACAGGGAGAGACGCTCCCGCTGGAGAGGCTGCTGAACTCAGAGCAGCCTTAAATCTTCTAACAGGTTTCTCTGAGCAGGTCAGGAGCCCCTGGGACAATCTTCTCTTTGTGTAACTTAAAGAACTGATATGTACTTTAAATCTCATCTGCAAAATCCTTTCATTGAGCACCTAGTTCTTTTTTCCTTTTGCACTTGAGATTAAATTTATACTAGGGAAGCTCTGTACCACTCTGAATGATAGTCCAGCCCCTTTTATTTTTCTACCTTGAGATAGGCTCTTCCTGAATTGCTCAGGCTAGTCTTCAAATTGAGATACTTCTGCCTTAGCCTCCAAGTAGCTGCAATCACAGGCCCAGCTGGAGTTAGTTTTGATTGAATATCCAGGAACTTTAGTTTGGCTGGCAAAAGTAGCATCTGAAACCACAACACAATTTGACAACACAAATGGCTATGAACTGATTATCAAATACGTAAAGAGTAGTGTATTCATATGATGGAATACTACACAGCAATAAAAAGAACGAAGTATGAATACATACAATATATGTGAATTCTAAGTATATTATACTTAAAGAAGCAACACTGAAGATATTATGTACTATGAAATTCTATTTATATACTATTAAATTCTATTATTTTAGTTAACATTCTATAAAAGATAAAATGATAGGGACAATAAATTATTATTAATTAATAAGGGATGATGAGAACAGTTGATCTAAAGCATACACGAGGGAAATTTTGGAGTTTTGAGACTGTTTCATATTTCAATTGTGGTGGAAGTTATATGTCTGAATGTGTTTGTCAAAATTCATAGAACTGGCCAGGGATTTAGCTCTATGTTTCCAGCATCTGTCTGGCAAGTGAAAGGTCCCGAGTCCAATCCCAAGTAATCACACACCAGAATGCCGGCACAGTGGCTCATGCCTTTAATCCTAGAACTCAGAGGCAGAGGCAGGAGGACTGATGAGTTGGAGACTAGCCTGAACTACAAAGTGAGACCTGTCTCAAAATAAATAATTAAATAAATAAATTTGGGCCAGGGATTTAGCTCAGTGATTCTGGTGCCTGCCTTGCAAGTGTAAGGGCCCTGGTTCGATCCCTGGTAACCACATACAACAATGCCAGGCATGGTGACTCATCCCTACCAACAATCAGTACCATATACGGTACAGTGGCTCATGTCTGTAATCCTAGCACTGGCAGGAGGATTGCTGAGTTCGAGGGTGAGTTCAGGATCAGCCTGAACTACAAAGTAAGCCAGTCTCAAAAATAACTAAAACAAACAAACAAAAAACCAAAAAAAAAAAAAATCATAGAACTTAGCACAGAAAAACAATGAATATTACTTATACGAGTCAAGTATCAATCAGCCTAATCCATAATAAGATGGAAGGGCTCTGATAAAGATAGCCCAGAACATGCTGCAACAGTTCTGAGGTGTAATCAATGATTTGGTGGACTAAATGGGTTACAAAAATACACAGAAATAAGTAGCATGTATTACTTAGCCTGGAGAAAAATGTTACTGCACATTGTAATCACTGACATACTCAGAGCTGTCACTTGACCATGTAGTTCTGTACGTATCACAAAGCAAGTCTCAGGGAAGTAGCCACCATCACTAGGATAAGCATATTTACTGATTCCCTATCTGGAGTCTCTTAGATTTTCTTTCTCAACAAAAAAAATGGATATTCCCAATTGGAATAGTGCATTAGGTTTAGTATACAAAAGAAGGTAGGAAGTAATATTCCTTCAAGATCCTTAATTTCTTTCCTAGAATGAATAAATACCCACCCAGGGCTATGGTAGTAATGGCTACTCTGTTAAATATTTACTATATGCTCGATGCTCTTCTAAGGTATTGGGGGTGATTCTGTGTGTGTGTGTGTGTGTGTGTGTGTGTGTGTGTGTGTGTGAGAAAGGGTCTCGCTTTGTAGTTCACGCTGGCCCTGAGCTCCCTATGCAGCCTAGGCTACCCTCAAACTGCCTCTGTCTCCCAAGGGCTGGGATTACAGGTGTGAGCCACCACACCCACCATCATGGTATGTGGTTACTGGGGATTGATTGAACTCGGGACCTTGTGTTTGCCAGGCAGATGCCCGAACCACAGAGCTAAATCCCCAACCCCCGGGGGGTAATTCTTTATCCATGCTCGTGTTTCTAGGTATCTTGCAAGAAAAAGCATAGCTCTCCTTTGTTCAAAGATATATGTGTGCATTTGGACATAAATTTGTCATATACAGTATAGCCCACAAAGTTGGAATTCAGAGTCATGACCTCAGTTGTTAGTGGACTTTTCCATAGTACCTAACTAATAATTGTCCTTGGAAACCCCTGTAATTCTCAGTAATTGTAAATATATGCACAACTATTGTTTGGAGACTTGCAAGTAGCCAATCTGAGAGCATTATTCTGTTCTTCTTGCTGTTGATTGGCTGCTGGCCTGTAACCCATCTCAGCGATACAGCAGCATTCCTGCTTCATAACAGGTTGCTGAGCTGTGTGCAGCTAGCTGGAGGGTTCTGTTTTGCTCTTCTTAAGACCCTTCGATCCCTAAGATGCTGCCGAAATGCACTGCACCTTCCCAGGTTTTACTAATACAATATTTTATTAAATTAAATCACATAACTGTGAGAGCCATAGCATATAGGCATTTTTCTGATAGTATCTGAAATTTGTAGTTTTTCACAACTCAGTGGTTCGTAACCCATGCGAATTCCGGGATCCTCTGTAACCCATCAATCCTACTCCGGTTTTTCACCATCTGAAATGGAGAAATCACTGAGAAATGGAAACAAATGCTCAGACCAAATGTGAGAAGTCAGATTTGTTTTGTTTAGAATTATAAAGACAATGTTTTCCCCTGAAGCGCAGGCCAAGCAGGTTTCCTCACTGCCCACTGTAAAATACTTCGATTCACTAAGCTCCTATTGCTTGCGTAGGTGATGCTGCCTTTCTTTGTATAACTTTGTGGAATTAGGGGTAGGGACACAAATGCTGATATTCTGGTCACTTATTTTTGTGAGTAATTAAGTATCCTTTGCTCTGACTCAGGAGTTTCCTGTCTTTTTCAGCATCTATGATTATCTTGTTAACCTGCAAGTAGCATAAAATCTCAGACGCTAAAGTTCGAGAGGTAAGATACTGCAGCAGGATGATTAATAATTACAATAATTCCATAAGGGAATTGGTTTTTTTAGATAAGGAAATTGGGACTTAGGGAGGTAAAGAAATTTGGCAAGGCCATGTGACTTGTGCAGGCCAGACAATGGTAATAATTAGGAGCTTTGCCTGTAGAGATGAACTGTGGGGGTCAGACTAGCTTCAACAGGTAGGGTGTAATGGTTAGGAATGTTAAGGATTATTTTAGTTGACGTTTTCTGCAACTCTGAGCATAAAGAAAACCTTGGAGGGCCAGGGATTTAGCTCAGTGGTTCCAGTGCCTGCCTTACAGGTGCAATGGCCCAGGTTTGATCCCTGGTAACCACATACCACATGCCCACATGACTCACACCCACCAGCAATCAGTACCACACAACACAGTGCCAGCTGTGGTGGCTCATGTCTGTAATCCCAGAGGCAGGAGGATTGCTGTGAGTTGGAGGCTTGCCTGTGCTACCTAGTGAACTCAGGGCCAGCCTGAAATACAAAGCAGACAGATCCTATCTCAGAAGAAGAAGAAGGAGGAGGAGGAGAAGAGCGAAATAGGATTTGATAATGGGCTATAAGCTGAGTGCTTTATTTAAAGAATACTCTAACGATTATAGTCTGGTATCCATTGTAAGGCTCCTTATATAGAAAATAAGGCTAGGACCTACTTGATATTTTTATATTCCTCCTAGCTATGATGTTCTGTGATTAAATGTTTAGCTTTTTGTCCTACGTGTCCTCTTCTATATGTTTCTAGAATTCCACAGTGAATCAGGAAATCCTATGACAAGTGACAAGGGCAATGTATGAGCTGGGACTGTTGTGGTGGCCCTGCCACCCTGACCCGCCAGACAGGGGAAGAGGGTGTGGAGAAGGGCCCGTGGCTCATGGAGATGAGATGTACAAGATGAGAAAGCTTTTCTGAATGTGTCATGCCAGGGGGTTCTGTTAAGAGGACTTCAGAGACAGCCTTCCTTTTCTATATCATATTGGCCTAGATAAGATAAGAATGAATCTCAGATCCCTTATTTCAAAATTGTATAAGGCACAATTATCTCAAAAGTTTGTAATTTAAAGACTCTTTCAAAAACAAAAACAAGAATTTCACTTGTCACATAGGAAGATTTAGTGATCTAAATGTGTATATTCTTCCCAAACAGTACCTGACTTATAGAAAGGCCTCAATAAATACATGAATAAATTAGGGGAAAGAGGTTGATACAGAATATCCTTTAGAACAGTTCCATCTTTTATATCCATATATTTCAGATGTATATCTACCTATCATCTATCCTTATACATCCAGAATAAAAAAGGATTCCTGCCTCATGTTATTATCCCCTTCTATTTTAGTGCTTTCTCTGCTGCCATAAGAGTTTGCCACAGACTGGAAGAGCAGAGGTTTGTCTGATGGATGATTTTGGGAATTGGGAGCTCCAAGAGCAGAATAATACCAGAATCTAAAAAGAACCTTATCCTATGTAGAAGGCAAAAGGTGAATAGCAAGTGTAGGGGACAGAAAAAAAGGGGGCTGAACTTCCAAGATAACTCCTCCACTCCCAGGATAACTATTTTAATCTGCTTGGCAGGGTAGAGTGCTCATTATTTAATCACAACTCATGAGGCCCCACCTGTGAACATGATTACCCCGGGATTAAAGTTCAGCAGGAGTTTGGGAGTAGACAGATCTCCGACCTCCCTCCCTCCTACTCTGTCCTTTTTCCTTTATGTCACCCTATATTTTTGGTGCGGACTCCCCATTAAGTGCTGACTCTCAGAAAGACTGCAGAAGAGGATAATTTAATTTCCATTAATTTAATTGTAATGTAAAGCTCCTGCTTGCCTTCTTCCAGCATTCTACCCCTAATCGTCTGTACTAGAACTTGGAGCTGGCAACATATTTCTAAGAATCTCTCCAAATGATATAAAATTAATATTTTAAGATTCATCCATTGTTCTCTCATTTATCCATGGAGTTTTTCTTCTCGGAAAATAGTTGAGTCATAGGAATTTTTTTAAGGAAAACTTTTATTGGTACATTTTAGAGATACATAATGATAACACTCAGCATAGGAAATTTGCACGTTTTTGAATTTCCTTCCTTTTTCTCTCATTCCCCTTACCCTCAGCCGCCTTCCTCTTCCTATACACAAAAGCTCCGTTTCCATTTTCCTTCTCTTCTCTTTTTTCTTGCCCCTTCTTTCCACTCCCTGTCTCCCCGTTCACCTTCTTATTTGATCATTTTCTTCTCATTTCCTGATATCTGTTATACATTTTAGTTCTTATTTCCACTTTTGGGTGTCTCATACCAGATAAATAATGTGATATTTAAACACATGTATCCAACTTATTTCACTGAAGAGTATGGTCTAATTAAAGTGCATCCACTTAGTTATAAATGCCTCAAGCTTCTCCTTCTTTATGGCAGAGTAGTTACTCTATTGTATAAAAAGCCCTTTCACTGGGTAGTGGGCATTTGGGCTGCTTCTAATACTTAGTTATTACAAATTGTGCTGCTATAAACAGGGATGTGCATATATCACTGTGGTATATTATGCTTTTAATTCTTTTGGGAAGATACCAAGAAGCAGAATAGCTGGGTCAAATGGAACCTCTAGTTTTAGTTTTTTGAAGACTCTCTGCAGTGATTTCCACAGGGGTTGCACCAGTCTACGCTTCTACCAATAGGGGAGAAGGGTTCCTTTTCTCCACAGTCCTTCCAGCATTTATTATTGGTGGATTTCTTGATAGCAGCTATTCCTTCTTTCTGGTGTGAAATGAAATCTCCGTGTTGTTTTAATTTGCATCTCTCAAATAACCAGTGATGTTGGAGATTTTTTAATGTATTGATTTATTATTTCTACTCCATCTCAGAAATATCAGTTCATTTCAGAGGTTAATTTTAGGTTTGGGTCTCTAAATTTGGGAGGTCTGATTTTTTTGAGTTCTTTATATATACAAGATATTAGTCCTTTGATGACAAAAATTTTTTTCCAAGCTGTGGGTTGTCTCTTCATTCTGTTAGTGATTTCTCTTGCTGTGTAAAAGCTTTATAAGATGAGATCCCAGTTGTTGATCCTTTATTATGTTTCCAGTGCAATTATGCTTTGTTCATGCAATCTTTGTCCACACTGATGTTTTCTAGAGTCCTACCTATTCTATCTTCTATCAGATTAAATATTTTTGCTCTAATATTTAGATCTTTGATTTTAGTTTAGTGTGTGGTGAATTGTATGGGTTTAGTTTCAGTCTTTAGCATGTAGACTGCCATTATTTATTTATTTATTTTTTTGAGACAGGGTCTAGCTTTGGGGTTCAGGCTGGCCCTGAGCTCAGCCTCCAACTCACATCACAATCCTCCTGCCTCTGCCTCCCAAGTGCTGGGATCACAGGCATGAGCCACCACGCCCGGCACTGTGGTATGTGGTACTGGTTGCTGCTGGGCGTGAGTCTCCACGCCCAGTATGGTATGTGGTTACCGAGGAATCGAACCCAGGTCCTTGCGCTTGCAAGACAGGCGCCAGAAACACTGAGCTAACACCCCGGCCCTAGACTGCCATTTTTTTGAGCACCATTTATTAAAGAGGCTCTTTCTTCCAGTGAAGCTATTTGGCTCACTTTGTCAAAGATAAGATGGCTGAGTTTCTCTGGTTTAGCTCAGTGGTTCCAGTGCCTAAAAGATGCTTCTACGTCTTTTAGTCTGTTCCATTGATCTTGAGGTCTGTTGTTGTTGTTGTTGTTTGTTACTAGTATGCTGTATTTATCACTGTAGCTTTGTAGCATACTTTTAAGTCAGGGATTGTGATGCCCCCTGCTTTGCCTTTGTTGCCCAGAATAGGTATATAGGAATTCAAAATCTATTTTAAGGTATGGACTGTTGAGGCTTCAGTAAGTCTCAGCACCAGATACATTAGTGCAATTGAATCCTAAAAATAACTAAAGTCAAATACTTGTATTTTTTTTCCTTTTCTTTCTTTCTTTCTTTTTTTTTTTTTTTTTTTTGAGGTATCAGGAATCGAACTTGGGACCTTGTGAGGTGGATGCTGAAACCACTGAGCCAAAGCCCCTGCCCAAGCTGAGGCTCTTGTAGCACAACAACACCTTCAAGTTCAAAATTCAAATATCTACTGAGTGGTTAAGCTGAAGCTGTGACCATTTGACTTCAAAATTAGTTCGACATTTTTAGTGCTAGATTGTTGCACAATGGCAATTTTAGAAGTAAAGTTAAACATTAATTTGAAAACGCTAAGTTTCACATCCTCATGAGGTAACATTTAAGGTGAAGCCTGGCTGTGTTTTGAATATTCCAAGTAGGTGAGGCCCAGTGTTTCCAACATGATGTGCTGTTGGGACACAGCAATGGAGTGACTGAAATTCCCAAACCTGCAAAGCCCAAAACAGATCTTCTCTATTTGTAAGTTAACTCAGAGATTTTGTGACAGTAAAGAAAAGCTGGCCAACACAGCTTGAAATACTGTCCACTTACATTGTTGTTTGATAACACATGTTAGAAAAACAGTTGCATTTGCTCCCGCTAACTTAGTAGTTCAAACAAATCTTTACCAAGTAAGTCAAGAATGTTTTTTCTCTCACAGTCCTTAATTTTATCTGAATAGCCATCAGACATAGAATTTATGTAGAATTATTTAGGTTTACCTAAACAATTGACATAGATGACATTTTAAGCCACACTGGGGTGTTATATTATTGAAACTAATTCCCATGAAGTTATTTATTATGCTAGGGAATAATATCCTGAACATGAGGAAGATAACTCCAGGTATATACCTAGCCCAAGAACTGACACATTTCTACTCAGCTCCTGTTGTAAGAAAGGAAGAATTTTTATGTAAATGATCAGATATTAGTTGTCACTATTGTGGGAATAGCTACACTTTGCAGCCTCTCACTGTATTGAACTCTTTTCTATTTTGAGCCTTTTGGTCTGAGGGGTCCTGCTACCTCGCTGGCTCCTCACAGGCTGCCTCCAGGTCTCAGTGTGAATCTCACATCTTTCCAGAGACATCTCTGACTTGGCATCCAACATCCAAGCACCTTCTTTTAGTCCTTTTCCTCTGGAGCAACTCACTTTTCTACTTCTCCTCTATTTTGGTGTTGCAGGGGATGGGTTCCCTGTCCAGCTTCAGGGGTGTCTCTGACTGGCATGAGCCAGTAAGACATTCTGTTACGTTGGTGCAACAATTAACTCAAGGATGGTCAGCAACAGAGCCAAGGGGTGGTGAGGTGAGGAGGCATTACTACATTTTTGAGCATGAAATGCTCCTCTTCATTCCTTGAGGCTTTTGGGTGGGAGCTTGCTCTTTCTTTCCTTGGTTACTGGATGGAAGTCTTGCCAATGAGTAGATATCAATGGGGAATGGGGTGGGCCGTGGGGTGGTAGAGACTGTGTATAATTGATGGGTGGTGTCACAGGTGAGGCGAGCAGAGAGGCGAGGCTGATGAAGAAGACCCTCTGGAATGAGGTTAATCTGCGAGACCCAGTGCTCTGGAAATGAGCCCCAATCTTATACAAGTTGATACATCCTTTTATTGTTTAAGACACAATATTTTATTTTATTATATCGATATTTTATTGTTTAAGACACAATGATTGGTTATTATTTTTAACAGAGTCCTAATCAATAGTCATTTTGAGAGGATTTTCCAGATGAGCCTATTTAAAGTGGCCCAGACTTGTCTTTATTATGAACCTTGTTTATTTCCTTTATGAAGCTTACCACAATCTGTACTTGACTCCAATTTATTTGCTTGCTTTTTTTATTGTCAGTGTCAGCTATTAGGTTGTGAGGCTCTCAGGGCTGCAAACTCAGGCATTTAGTGAGCCAATTATTGCCAGGGCTGAGAGAAGCCAGAACAGTGTCTGAGAAGATGGAAACAGCATTTGCGGGATAAATGGAATAGGAATTTTTCTGTAGATCCCCAAATACATTTTCTTTAGTTTCCAATTTCAACAGCAAGAAAAGAGACAGCTTACCATTATACTGAGGTGTCTTTACTATGAATTTTGACAATCCTTTCCCCCAATAATGGAGTAATTAATTAGTTAATTAATCAATTAACACGCAGTGAGAGTTTTGTAGCATAACAAGCAACAAGGCGTTCAGTCAACAAAACGTTTTAATAAACCCAGTGATTCTAGTATACAGTCCACTCAAACCTCTTGGCCTCTTCTGTATTCACGAAGCATTCACTGACTTGTCGACAATGCAGACGTTCACTCTGGCTTCTTACTCTGGACGTTGACAACTTCTTGCATAGACAGAAGCCTCCCCTTGTCTCCTCCCACCTGTGTCTGGAGTGCCCGGAACACTTAACACCGTAGCCCTCTGCTTGCCCCGCTTGCTCTTTCTCTAAGAGTCTTTCTGCCTATTGACGTTTCATATTCCCTTGTTGAGAAAAATGACCCAGAGCTTGTTTATGAAGCCAAGAGAGAAGAACATTGTGTCCTCTTCACATCATACAGAACAGTGGGTAAGAGTCTTTCAGGCACCATCTGCTTACTCTTTTCCCCAGACTCTGGGAAGTTACATTTTAATTTATAGATTTGCTTCCAGGAGAGACAAAATATTCCTGTCTGGTATAAAGGCAGCATAAATCTTGTGGTAGTTAGGGTTTCATTTTCTTGCAAAGACATTTACCAGTTAGGCATCTAATCAGAGAATCTTATTCTAACATTTCTATCTCAGAATACTTATAAATACCCAGTTTTTCAAATGCTCTTTGTATCAATTTTAGCATTTTCCTGCTTCTCTCACTTAGCTAGTGAGTTAGTTAGCTATAGATACCAAGATAGGAGTTAAATGAAATCTTTGAAATACATTGTCTTTATTTGTGTGAGTCATGTTTTAATTTAGAAAATTTTGTATCTCCTTTGGAAACTTCCCATTGTTATCTCAAATGGATTACAGCATCTGAGCCCAGCCCTCCTCGTCACCCTTTTTTTCTTCCCTACATCGAGGTCCCTTAAATATGACCACTCTCCAGAAAACTGCACACTGTCTGGGTGGCCTGAAGCCCATCTCATGCAGTCCTTCTTACACAAGTATTAAAAGGAAAGGACTCAAGGAACTCAGACTCAGGGTCAGACTGAAGAGTGCTTAAAGATCTTGGGCTGTAGAATATTATTGTTACTTCTGATGCGCTGTGAATTAAACTAGCTTAGCTTCCTGAGCTAGCTGGAGGACTTTATCATACATATCTTGGCATCTATAGCAAAATGTAAAGAATTTCCAATAACAATATCTAGAAAATCACTTTGAAAGCAACCGGATACTAAGCTGCTAGAGGTCTGTTCTCTACGCCTACATCCATTGTCTAGTAATAGTACCATGATGTTATTTACTCAACCTAGGAGTCTTAGTGAGAAATTTGATCATTGTGTAATTTTATCTCCAAGATAATGGGTATCACATGTCTCCAAGAAGCCAAGGAAGAAGGTGGATTTTAACTCTTTTTTGTTTTGTTTTGTTTTTTTGAGATAGGATCTTGCTCTGTAGTTCAGGCTGGCTCTGAGCTCAGCCTCCAACTCACATCACAGCAATCCTCCTGCCTCTGTCTCCAGAGTCCTAGGATTACAGGCGTGAGCCACCACGCCTGGCACTGTGGTATGTGGCACTGATTGCCGCTGGGCATGAGTCTCCATGCTCATATGTGGTTACCAGGGGATCAAACCTGGGCCCCTGTGCTTGCAAGACAGGTGCTGGAACCACTCAGCTAAATTCCCAGCCCCGATTTTAACTCTTAAATGAGTAACATCACCTGAATTAATTACTGTGGCCCTTTCATCCACATCAAAGACTGAAAGACTATAAACCAGTTACTAATCCTGAAGACCATAGCTACGTGGATCCTGTTCTTGCTGAGACCTGGCTCCGAAGCTTTTCTGTCTATTCTGTGAGCTATCTCATGACTTCTAGTTCCTTTTTTCAGCTTTTAACAGATAAAGGAAGTTAATGTTCTCACACAAACCAAATTGATACATTTAATGATTAGACATGTCTTGGTTTGGGTTGTTTTTGCAATAGTAATAGCTGTTAATATTTTTGGAGTGACCTTAACACTCTTAAATTACCTGGAGCAATCCATTTAGTCTTCAGAGCCAGGCTAGGATTTGAAGAAATTAAGGGTCAGAAAAATAAAGTAACTTGATCCAGCTCACACACTGGTAAGTCAAGGTACTGGGGTTTGAATCAAGACAGTTCAATGAAAAACTCCATCAAATTCCTCCTTTGGTACTAAAGACATCACGTTAACTGATGGGAAAAGCACTGTAGAGTTTTGCTGATCCTGAATTCCTTTTATTCTAAGAAGAGTCTGCACAGTCCAACAGCTGGATGAAATTTTTATGTTTGTTAAAACCTTGGCACGAAGAGGGACATTTTGTGTTTTCTGCATACTAAGTGACCAACCACAGGCTGAGGGTGAGATTTTAAACTTCTACTGTGCTGAGGCCTTTCTGGGATTCTCAAGGATTGGTTTTGCTAGATTTCCTACACTAGCTGTGTGTGAGGGACTCATTAACAGAAGGAGAAGCAAAATTAGGCTCCTTCCATCGGATCTTGGGAAATTGGTGTGATGTACAGTTGTAAACATAGCCTGAGAGCTGACCTTCAGTTTTCTGTCCTTTCCTCAAATCTGGGATCTCTGTGTCCTTTAAACCCCTCTTCTGCCCCTCTTGGTTGGCTTTACTGGGAATCCCATCCAACCTGTGCATACAGTTGATCGAAGAAGGGAGGATCACGGGAGTCACCATGCTCTGTTAGCATTTCCTCTACTGACCTGCTTATTTTGACCCCATTAGGGTGAGCACAAGAAACAGGAGGGAACTCTTTACATATTCATAGACCCTCAGACCTTTTAGGAGAGAGATTCTGAATCTGAATTCATATTTGGGACTCACTGGTGTGAAGGAACAAATTCTGAGAATATTTAGGTTCTTCGATCCTTCTCTTCATCCTCAACTTCCTGGGAATTGATTTCTCATCTGTAAAATGGGACAATAAGGTCAGCTATGCCCATGTTCCAAGTTGTTGTTGTGAGGTTTACGCTTGTGAAAAACATTTTGTCAGCTGGATGTGGGGAACATGAGTAATCCCAGAACACTAGGAGGCTGAGGCAGAAGGACTGAAAGTTCAAGCCTGGCCTGGGCAATGTAGTGACTTAGTGAGACCCCATAACAAAATAAAAACAAAAAGAGTCAGGATGTAAGGCAATGCGAAGGTCCTGTTTTCAGTCCTCAGTACTGCAAACAAAACAACTCTCCCTTGTTAAAATGCTTTATTATTTTCAAGAAAAAGCCACTTATACTGTATAATTGGTGTTTTTCATTCTGTCAAAGAAGGAAATGTGCCAAGTGCCAGTGTTACAGACATAGAATTCTCTCAGATACAGACCGCGCGGGACATGTCAGCACAGACTTACTGTTGTACCTAACCCCGAACTAAATTATGGGAGTCGGTTTTGAAAATAACACAGGGAACTCTCTGTGTCCTGACCACAGTCTCAGATTTACACAATGAAGACCAACTGTATTGAACAAAGAAAGTCTTTTATTCTGTAACTGAAATGAATGACTCAAAGCATATGTTATGAGATTAGCAAGTTTATTTAGACTGACGCCATGGCCACATTGTCTGGAACTTTTCTCTAGGGTCCCCACCTCAGAGTAGCTTTGGGGAAACTGAGTCCAGTACAGGAAACTGGTACATCTCTCCTAGCAGCTGAGGGGAAGCTGGGAAGGGGTGTTATTAAACGGGAGGGAAGGCGCAGGTCAGAAACATTAGAGGAATTATGCGTTCTTCCAGCAACCTCCTCTTTCCCACACCAGATATGCCTGCATTTTCTCTTGGAAAGTTAAAGTATCCTTGCGATTTTTCTTGAAGAATAGATATGTGTGAATTTCTTACTTTATAATTGGCTCTTAATGAGGAACGTAGAGAGAATGGTGGGGAGGTGGAAGTCTGTAACTTATCTCAGAAGTTGTGAACTCATTGTTTTTCACGTGGTTGACTCAGCTGCCTCCCCAGGAAAGCACAATATTCTTCACTGAGTCATTCATTCAAGATATCCTCTATTCCCTGGGGGGAAATGATGGCATAAAAAGTTGATCATTAGTTCTGCTATTTCCCTTTTAGAAATCATGTATGTCAGAGTTAAAGTCACAGATATTTTGGGATTCGAGATGGCAGACAATCTCATCAAGTTCGGTCAACACTTGGAAAACAGCCAAAAAACATATTACAAAAGAATTGCAGAAAGTGGAAGTCTGGCTAGTGCAAGGAATGGAGGAGATAAGAGCCTGCATGCTTCAGCCTCCCACAGACATAGAACTCTTGCTATCTGCCACGCCAGTGTCACGTTCCAGGTATCAGCATCAGCACTGCAGACTCATAGTGGTCAGAGACAAACACCCCTGAAACTGAAAACAACTCAGTCACCTGCTGGAGTTTAGTATCACAGGTTACAATCATGTCATCAGTTTCATCTTTCTTACCTGACTTAATATAGGTACATATATTTTGGGGGAAGAAGTGTCATTGTTAAGGTTTCCACTTTTCAGGAAGAGAGATGGGAAAGAAAAAGAAAGAAACATTATTAGCTGTATACTATATGTCTCTTTGAAGCAAAATTCTCTACCAAGTTTTGTAACAGGGAAGAAATGTCACATGGGATTGACTAACGTGCATTCCCTTCCATGGAGAGACGGCAGAGTCATGTAGACCCCAAGCTGTTTCTGTCAGCGGGTTCTGCTCATGACATGTGAGTCTGTCCTACCTGAAGGACAATTCTAGCTTCTGGGGGCATTTGTGAGCCTTGACGCCAGTTCTCTCCCACATACTTCTTCCAGCACCCAAGAGCTGATGGCTCAGCTCTTAACAGGGACAGGGAGATGGCATACAGTTGGTTTTCATTTTTTGTTGGCACCATGTATTTAAACCTTTATATTTAGACATTTTGGAAGGCAAAGGATTCTTTTTTTTAAAGGCTTTTTGAGACAGGGTCATGCTTTGTGGTTCAGGCTGGCCCTGAGCTCAGCCTCAAACTCACATCACAGCAATCCTTCTGCTTCTGCCTCCCGAGTGCTGGGATGGCAGGTGTGAGCCACCACGCCCGGCACTGTGGTATGTGGTACTGATTGCTGCTGGGCGTGAGTCTCCACGCCCAGTATCGTTATGTGGTTACTGGGGAATCGAACCCAGGGCCTTGCACTTGCAAGACAAGCGTCGGAATTACTGAGCTATATCCCCGGCCCACAAGGCAAAGGATTCTTAAATGAGAAAGACCATCTTTCATAATGAAGGGAAAGCAATTACAATGTGCTCCTGGGGATCTGGGAACTCCGGTTCCTACTTTGCTATAAAGAGCTGGGTTTTAGTTTCATGACCAGTTCTTTCCTACTGCAAAAGATGTAATCGAGGCTTCCCTCTGCCTCCATTTTCTTTTTTTTTTTTTTTGAGACAGGGTCTCGCTTTGTGGTTCAGGCTGGCCCTGGGCTCAGCCTTGAACTCACAGCAATTTTCCTGCCTCTGCCTCCCGAGCACTGGGATTACAGGCATGAGCCACCATGCCCGGCACTGTGGTATGTGGTGCTGATTGCTGCTGGGGGTGAGTCTCCACTCTCAGTATTGTATGTGGTTACTGGGAATCCAACCCGTGTCCTTGTGCTTGCAAGACAGGCGCCGGAACCACTGAGCTAAATCCCCAGCCCTCTACCTCCATTTTCTTAAGTTATGTCAAGCACTTTTGTCATCTCTCTTGCTTCTATTTCTAGCAGGGCAAAGAAGGACCATCCAGAAGGCTGAAAGGCTGCCAGTCACTTCCACAGAGTGTTTGGCACAGTCTGGGATAAGGAAATCCCTGTTTGAAAGGCCCCATTTGTTCTTAAGTTTGTGAGTTATACTTTGGAATTTGATATATAAAGAGATAGTTGTAACTATTCATTTAAACTGAGCCTAGTGCAAGGCCAGCCTGTGAGAAGGACGGGCGAGGGCCAGATCAACCTGCTAGCAAGGGTCTAGGGCTGCTCAGACTGGCTGTGCACTTCTGGAAGCAGGAAGCACTCTGGAGGAAATGAGTTCCAAAACCAACAGCCTTACACAGTGCGAGGGTGTCAGTGAACTGGTCCATTTTGGCAAAGCTTTGCAAGAGCCTGGCTATTCACTGTGGATGTTTATGTCTTAATTAGGAATCAGGAATATGGATTTTCATATCTGGGAGCAGGTTGTAAACTTAAAAATGAGCTCTAATAATCTAAGTTTGTCTTTATTATAACTCAGCACAATTCAGTCCTTTTTCTAAAGGCTGACGTGTCATGTTTCTCAATGGTGACATCTAGATGTTTTGAGTATTGTTGTGTGTCTGTACATGTGTATGTGTGTATATGTGTATGCATATGTTCACAGTTGAAAAATATTTAAATCATGATTTTACCATACCTGAATGAAGATTTTCTTTCATAATGATGGTGTGTACCTTAAAGATACTTTTGTAACCTAGATCCCAAATGAGTTTTAAGCCAGGGCCTTCTTATATTCTCGATGATATTTATGAAATGTGTGTCTGTTTTACTGCAGCATGAGAAACCCTATGCAATCTTGGGCAAATAAGTTAAATCTGAACACTAATTTCCATAAAAGAATTTGTAATACCTATGGATTAAGTGCATACAATGTTTTGTTTTTTATTATTATTATCTTTATTGGTACATTAAATATACACATCATGATTGCACTCCATAATGGGGATTTGTACCAGTATAAGACACAATTTAATTCTCATTTTTTCCCATAACCCTACCCACCCTACCGCCCCCCCATACATAAAATTTGTTTCCTTACTTTTTTGTTACAATCTCAACATTTTCCCCCTTCACCCCGTACAATGTTTTTAAAGCACTTGAAACTTATTAGATGCTCAGTAAATGCTATTGCTTTCCCCTCTGAGCTCCTTTTCTTTGCTCTGTGAGCATGCACAGAAGTGTAAAACAACCGTAAAGACTCTAGTTGTGGAGTACCCTTCCTTCCTCAAGTAAAGAAGGTACCATGAGTTTAGCAAGCTGTTGCCACGTATCTCTAGAGAGCTATACTTCACACTTCTGAGTAGAATGTTTTAATTAATGTAGTGTGCCTAGTGTTTATATTTTTCCTGGCTTCTAGGACTGTCCTTTCCATTAACACACAAATGAAAATTGTACAACCTCCCCTTGGCTCTCTCACAAGGGACTCACTTCTCTCCTGGAGGGTTCTGATAGTTCCTGAAGTTTTGCCTGTTTTCTTGCCATTTGTCTCTGTTCTTGGTTGTCACTGGTCCTGTGATCACAGGTGTTGATCAGGTTTTAAGGGAGTATTAAGACAGGCACACATGGGCTGGGGATTTAGCTCAGTGGTTCTGGCACCTGTCGTACAAGCGCAAGGGCCAGGTTCGATCCCCGGTAACCACATACCATACTGGGTGTGGAGACTCACGCCCAGCAGCAACCAGTACCACATACCACAATGCCGGGTGTGGTGGCTCATGCCTGTAATTCCAGCACTTGGGAGCAGAGGCAGGAGGATTGCTGTGATGTGAGTTTGAGGACAGGTGCAAACTTGATTGTTGGCAGGCTCCTTCCCTATGATATACCTGGAGGTGTTACCAGTTGGCTTTCTCTGCCCTTGAGTCCTATCTGTCAGCCAGATGATCAACTCAGCTGTGATTTACATGTAATATTTCCCCTGCCTTCATTTCTCCAAGTCCTCCAGCCTCAATTTCCTATTATTTTGCTAAAGTGCTCAGAATATATAAATCTGATAGTTAGACCTTACTCTCTCATCGCTGAGACCTTACACATCAAATCATGGCTTTAAATCTTTCATTCATTTTGCCTCTTTACTATTCTCTATTCATGATTTTCCTTTCTTAAACCTGGTCCTGCAGAAAGAACTGAAAGAAAATTCACCTAAGATCAAGGCCAGCTGATTTGTCAGGGCAGTTTTGAAGAAAAATTACACATCATGAGGTTACTATGAAGTCAATAATTCATTTTAGTTACTTAGTTTTATATTTTAGTTCCTTTAAACCACCGACTTTAGTTCTTAAATGGCTTCAAAAGTTGCTCCATCTGGACAGAATTATTCTGAAAACAAACATCTAAGTAAGTATATACAATATTTGTTTTTGTATCTATAGCTTCAAATATTAAAATCCAAGATACTTACCTTCTCCTGGTGTTGGAATCATAGCCAATGAGATTTATCTGATGTACGATTATTGTTCCTTTCTACAAAATAGTGTAGTATTTGCATTGACTTGTGCACATCCTCTTGTATACTTACCAGGTCTCTAGATTACTTATAACACCTGATAAAATATTATAAATGGTTGCTATATCACATTTTTAGGGAATAATACCAAAAAAGTCTGTATATTCATTAGAGATGGAGTCTTTTTCTGAATATTCTATCTGTATTGGCTAAATCTTTAGACACAGAACCTGTGGTTAGAGAAGGTGACTGAATAACTTCTTCATTCCTGCTTCACAAGATGGACACAGCAGTCACTTCTATGTGCATCAGCCTCTTGAGAGACTTTGTGGGTTCTTAGGGGGCTGAGAGGGAGGCAAGGGGGTGGAGGTGCTGCGTTCACCTCTGCACATGCTCAGAGGCTTGCGAGGTGCATGTGATGTCATTGGTGATAGGAATACATAGGAAGCACTGCTCCAGAATGTCCCACTTTGAACTTCATAGGCCTTAGAATTCTTTTGTCCAGATACATTTTACAATGTCCTGAAATATATAAAGTTTTGCCATAAATATATGGCTGAAATGGTGAAAGACGACAACAGGACAGTCCCACTGCTTCTGTGACTGGGCCTTCTTTGGGAATGTCTTCACTTCTGAGTCCTGAGAGCCTCTCTGGGGTCTGATGGCCAAAGAGATATTGCTCTGTGGTCTACTCTGTTCCAACATAGTCCTTGTGTCACCTAAGAGCACACAAATATACACCCAATGGCAGATAGGAGATGGTAGCTGAGAGGTTGGTGTTGTCCTCAAACTGTTATGGGGAGGGATCCAGTGGCGAGAGGATCGCTGTCTTTTCTCTGTCATCCCTACAACACACACAAACACACATACATGCACACACACTCACATGCACACTCATCTGTTTACCCTGTAGGTTTTTTTTTTTTTTTCAGACAGGGTCTCACTTTTGTAGTTCAGGCTGGCAGAGCTCAGCCTTGAACTCACAGAAATCCTCCTGCCTCTGCCAGTGCTGGGGTTACAGGCATGAGCCACCACACCTCGCATTGGTATGTGGTATATGGTTCTAATTGCTGGTGGGTGTGAGTCTCCACATCTGGCATTGTTGTATATGGTTTCCGGAGATCGAACCCAGGCCCTCACACTTGCAATGCAGGCACCGGAACCACTGAGCTAAATCCCTGTGGGGATTTATATATATTTATATTACACGATATATTTAATATATTATATAAATATATATATATAATTTATATATATATATTAAAGATTCAACTTCCAAAAAGTAAATATTATAAATAATAACAATAAAAGAAAGGTAAAGGAGATTTGGAGATGGAGGGAGAGAAGTGGATGGGCAGGGAAAGGGAATTAAAAAGAACCATGATGTGTTGTGTAAACGCCCTTACTCCCTCGGATGAATGTATACTTCCTGTACCACGACCATGCATTAATATAAAAATTTTAAAAGTAAATGAGTACCCATAACTCCTTTATTTTCTTATTTTATGAATGCAGCAGCTTTCAGTGGTCATGGGGTCTTCAAATCTTCAGCATCAACCCTCACAGAGGAGCCTGCTGTTCATATTTTAAGCTTTGTAAAATAAGGGCAAATGTTTATTGGCAAAACAGAATAAGCTTGATTTGAAACAGCTGGACAACAGTTGTAACTAAGTGGAAAGCCAGGAATTTTATTTCACCATCTCCCAGCGTTGCATAACCGCGCTATCACGGGCTGTGCCTGATTGCCTGACTGTACCCCTCGCTCTGTTTGTGTGGCCTCTCCCGGGAAACTGAACCACACTAAGGATCACTGGAGGGCCACTGGGTTGAGGTTCCAGAAGACAAGAAAACAAAAACACAAGATATTTTTAAATGGAAAAGAAAGACAATATCACAACCACATAACCTTAAATACCAGAGGCCCTCAGTGCTCAGGATCAGAACATGGATTTTGAACCTGAGCTATAGACTGGTCTGTTCTCTACCAGCTGCTATAATACCTGGCAGGTACATCTCACCTGCTTTCTGCATCTGCTGTCAAAGACTGGAGAGACAGAGGTTAGGATATTTACTAATGTTGCTTTGGAAATTCGCTTTATGTAGCTCCTGGAGTCTGTGATAGACTCCTATTGAAGTCTTGTCCTATTTATTCTTTTAACTACGATTAGAAAATTGAATTTGCTTTTGTGCATGAGCCAAGGTACCACCTGTCCAGGCTGCCATGGGAAAGCAGGTCACAGGGGCAGTAAAAGATGACAGATCAGCATCCATCTGCAGTGGGTAACCAAGCGTTTGTCTGGAGATTGAAGTAATGTGAGGGTGACTTGGGGCAAAATGAGTCTTGCAAGTAATTATAGTTTAAGTCATCAAGCTATAAACTGGACTCTTCCTCAGGGGCTCCATACAAGCAATTGACAGCAGTCACATTTTGGGTGGAAATGCTGCACCTGACCTAAGGTCGTGTGAACATTCACAGCATTTCCGAAAACAAGTGGAGGTTTCTAAGCTTCCCGTACTCCTGTGACAAGGCAGAATGTCCCCTGCTCTTGCCATCTTGCAAAAATACTTTCTTCACGTGCCAGGATCCTGAAATGAGAAAATTACATTTTTATACTGTTTATTTGTTGCTTAACTAAAATATAAATAAGCCAGGAATGATAACAAATGAAGCTTTGTCGGCTATTTATACATGAAAGAGAGTCTGACCCATCACTTCCTGGAGCAGACTCTGCTGAGTGGGAGGAGACCGGCTGGAGGTGGAGGAAGGGTCTGCAGTTGTCCTTGCAAGGCACATGAAGAAGACACACGAGGAAGGCCATGCAAGGGAGCGGGCTCTGCAAGGCACGCTCGGGCCTTCTGATGCTCTGCCGGCCTGGTCTCAGCCTGTCTTCCTCCTGAAACTTTTGAGGGACGATAAGTGTCTGAACAAGCTCAGAAACCTAAATAACAATTACGATGTGGTACTCGAGAGCCACACCTTGTTACACATTGTTTAGTAGCATAAATATTATTCCGTGCAGTTCCATGTATTCAAAGCTTTTAAAAGCACACTGTCTTTTCAGGTTACTTAAGCCTATCTTATGGCTCTACCTTCTTGTCCAATGAGAGTGAATTGCCAATGAGATATACGTCACCCTTTTACGTAGACAATGCGTAAATGTAGTTATATTTTTCTGAATTTCTGAAGAAATTTTATTCCTAGCGTAGGCACTTTACACTGTATTTGATGCACCTGATTGAGCTGATCAGTTTGATCAAATACCTGATAAATTTAGTAATATTTCAAGTTTTTTCTTGAGTTGCTTAAAATATATGGACAAAATTCACCAAAGCAAAAGCAAACTGCCAGTTAAATCCTGAGCCTATCAGTTAGCTTTCAAAAAAACAGCGGCACTGCAAAAAAAATGACTGGAAATGCTGCTGTCAGCTCTCACGAGCCCACCGAGAGTTGCAAGAACGTGACTGCAATTCAACTTGATTTTAAGAATTAGTTTAAAAAATATATAGTTATAAAATTTCCTCTTAGTAATGGAAAGCAACTGGAATTAAAAACTCACAGAGTATGAGGGCTGGGGAGTTAACTCAGTGGTTCCGGCGCCTGTCTTGCAAGCGCAAGGACCTGGGTTCGATCCCCGGTAACCACATACCATACTGGGTGTGGAGACTCACGCCAAGCAGCAATCAGTACCACAACCAGTACCAGTGCCGGGCATGGTGGCTCATGCCTGTAATCCGAGCACTTGGGAGGCAGAGGCAGGAGGATTGCTGTGATGTGAGTTTGAGGCTGAGCTCAGGGCCAGCCTGAACCACACAGTGAGACCCTGTCTCAAAAAAAAAACAAAAACAAAAACAAAGCCTCACAGAATATGAATGCTTAGCTTCCGACTGAGAGAAATTAAACATAAACCTTAATGATTGCAATTGTCTAGGAAAAATGGAAAGGTTTGGCTGAATGGTTAGTACAAAAGTTACCTGTGTTACTTTAGTGACCTTGCCTCGTTTATACTCTTGGACTCAAGTGACTAAAGCTAAGTGACCACTTGGTTGGAAGAGGGCAAGAAAGAGGGGCAGAGAGAGATAAATCCACATGCACACACATTTTATGGCCCTTTCAGCTGACTCCTGGGCTTCCTCTGCATGTGCCAGCCTGGGGTAGACAAGACCCATTGCTCACATGGGGGCAGAATATATACTACTGCCCTGATTGCCTTGTTGGGAGACCTACTAGTTTTACCCTAGAAGATGAGCAAAGAAACAAGCTCCGATCCCTTGGTTTTGTTAACATCGTGTGTGTGGTGTAGGGGGTACGTTGAAGATGATGCGTACCTACAGGACCGTCCCTCGCTTTCAGACTGCACACCATGTGCTGGGGGAGGGTCACTGTGAAGTAGATACAACCAAACAGATAGCAGTCAGGTGTGAGGGCGATCTGGCTGCGACATCTGTCACCCGCTGATCCTCAGGGCCTACATGGCTGGCTGGCCGGTGTCCTCTTCCTCCCTCAGGCTCCACTTTTGTCCCGCCTGAAGCTGTGCTCTGGGTCGGAGAGGACAAAGAATGACCACACTGCTACAGCAGGACTATTTTCTGGGTCAAGGGTATCTGAATAGCTGTGCTCACCTGCCAGGACCTCCAAACAAGCTCTCAAAGACAGATAATATTCAAAACTTTACAGATACTTGAAAAGTCAAGGTAGTTTTTGATGCTGAGATACTTCAGAGTCACCAATATCAGCACATCCCAAGAATAATATACTTTGGCTATAAATAAATGGGCTTCTATTTTCCTGTGAAATTTGTCTTAGAGTCTTATTTGCTAGCATGCAAAACTTGGTCTCTTTTCAGCTAGTACTGTTTCAGAAACATAATTGTATGTATTAAAAATAATCCAGTCTGTGCTATACTCAGCACAAGAAATTTATGTCAACATATTTTCTGTCTTCTATGTTTTCAACATTAATATTAAAACACAGACTATTAAAATCCATTCTAAATTATTAAAATGTTAAGTATTAGAAATACAGAGCTAAAGTGAGACCATAATACATCGGATTATTTTTCTTCTGTAATTTCTTTTGTTTGATATTTAACTACATACTGAAATGATCTGGTAAGATTATTTAATTTGCCTGTGAAAATTGAGACACCTAATCAAGTGTTTGGTCTTGATACCTTAATATAAAGTTTCTGGAATTATTATCACCTCAAAATTAATTATATTTTCAGAAATCTGACCATGTATACCTTACACAAATTCTAAATTATCTGTTTATTTATTTATTTTTTTAGTAGGATCTTACTATGTTGCTTAGGTTGGCCTTGAACTTACTAGGTAGCCCTGGCTAGACTCAAATTCACAGCAAACCTCTTGCCTCAACCTCCTGAGTGCTGGAATTATAGGTATGTGCCTCCCATAGCTAGCTGAAATTATCTGTTCAGATATTTTTTTAGACAGCAGAAATCGGTCCTTCTTTCTAACACCAGTTATTTAATGCTCTTACACTCTAAATCAGAAACTTGAGTCAAACTGAAGAGCTCTCATTTTTAAGAAAATCTACTTTTTATTAAGCATCTTTGAATGCCTTTGCTCATTCTGATATAAAGATTTTTTTGAGACAGGGAAGCTTTCTTTATAGTTCAGGCTGGCCCTGGGCTCAGCCTTGAACCCACAGCAATCCTCCTGCTTCTGCCTCCTGAGTGCCACACCCGGCATTGTTGTATGTGGTTACCGGGTATCATATCACGGTCCTTGTATTTGAAAGCAGGCTCTGGAACCACTGAGCTAAATCCCTGGCCCCTGACTAAAAATATTTTGAACCTAACAGTAAGTCACAGAGTATTCCCCAGTACTGAGATAGGGTTTTGTCGTTGTTGTTGAGTCTGTTTTTCATTAAAAACTTCGTTCTGGGCAGGTTAGGATGAGGGGCCCGACTTACTGCCATGACCTCAACCAGCACAGTCCTATGGTTTTGATGCCATGTCTGCATAGAAGCAAAGAGCTCATTATTGTATTTATTTTTTTAGAATATATACATATAATAATCCAGCTTGTGAAGGGCATAATGTCATTAGCTGCTTTTAGTAAATAATAATTTGTCATGATTAAATGGGATTTAGTATGTTTTTGTTTTCATATTTACAAAACAGTAAGAAAGATAAACTTTAATCAATATGTTATTCAAACAGCATTGAAACTATACATCTCTGGGGAACTGAAAATATAAAAATGTTTTATTATTTATACTTCTCAGGTGAGTTTTGTGCCAAAATGACAAAATAAATCAAATATGATATAGTCATTATAGAAAATGTATTAATATATTTGGTAGAGTTAAATATATCAAATGTATCATTAAATTTATCAAATTGGCCTTTAAAAAACTGAAAGGAAAATGACTTTGGGAACAGATGATGTAGTAAAAACAGCAATAGCTTTTATATTTTCCCCATTAAACAATCTTTACCTACAATTCACCCTCCTCCATAATCCAGCCTTCCACGCCCACCACCAAGGTCTGTTCTTTGTCAGGCCTTTCCTAATTCTTCTTACCTTGTGCAATCTTCTTTTAAGACCTTCACCAGTTATGTGTGTCCTTTAAAAACCGTTTTATTAATTCTGTAATACTTACTAATGCTTTTGGTTTTGAGTGGCAAAACATTGGCAGCGGCTCAAAAGGATGAGGTCATATTTTTCTCTCTTGCCATAAAACCCGACAGCAGGTGGCTGATGACAAGCAGTCAGCACTCACCTGGTCCGGAGTGACCTCACTCCGACTCTTGTTTCTTCCTGTTTGGTTGCAAACTGACTGTCATAGCTGGGGCAGCGCTAGCATTCACTCCTTGTAGGAAGCAGGAGAGAAGCTGGCGCTGGGCACATCTGCTCTTTACACCACAGGGGCAAAACCTTTCCTAAACACCTTGTTGTGGTTTAGATCGAGATGTCCTCACAAAGCCACAGGCAATCTCTGAGGCCTGCGGGGATGAGTGGATCCGGGACTCTGTACTCATGGGCGAACTAATCCACAGCTGCCTTTAGAGCTATGGACACTCTTAGGAGGTGGGGCCTGGCGGGAGAGGCAGGTCCCCGGTGTGGCCTCGGAGGATCTGTTTCCTCCTGTGCCCCGGCTGGAATGCTCTGCTTCTTGGTAGCCATGAGGCGAGCAGCTGTTCCTCCGCCACGCCCTGTGCCTTGCGTCCTGTGTTGCAGCCAGCCCCTCCGGGACTAAACACGAACTCAAACAAACCTCCACTCCTAGGTGCGAGTGTCTCATGATTTGTTCTAGCAGGGGGAGGGGAGTGACGAGACACCAGCCCCCGTGGGCTTCTTTCTTACATTTCACTGGCCCAAACTGTCACACAGGAGTCTCTAGCTGTTGGGGAACCCGGGAAAGTGATTCTTCTGGTTTTTGACTTTATTTTAAAGAATAAGCTAGAAATCAAGATTAACAGCAATCTGTGGTTTAGTCTCTCCTGTAATCTCTGTGGTGCTGATCTGTTTCTTACCTGTGGAAGCTGCTCCATTATTATTTATTGAAGTAAATTACATTTGTGCATAAGAATCATGTACTTTTCAAAAAGACTTCAACATAACAAAGCATGTATTTTGGGAACTGATTTTAAGCACAAACCTGGACAAGTGGCACTAAAATATCCCTTCATAAAGGTCTTGTCAGACACAACCATGTCTGGAATCTGTTTCTGGTTCTTTTTCTTTGTTTTCTCAGTAGATACCCTCTTTTAGTGGCGAAGTCGACTCACACCGGCTGTTACCATGGTTACATTTGACCTTCTGAGGGATACCTGTGAGGGACAGAGGTCCCAGCCTGAGCTAGAATGAAGCCTCAGAAGTGCAGGAGGACCTTGAATATGCTTTGTCTGTTAGTAGCCACTCTGGCTTCCTGAGCACTGGAAAAATTGCAAGAATTTTAGGACTTTCGGAAGACTCTGGCTTATCTCAGGGAGTACTGATGCTCTGTGGCAGTCCTGGGCCATCTAATCCCTGAAGTTACTCATGACTGCAGAGCTAGAACTGACTGAAGCACCACAAGGGTCTGGATAAAGGCATAAGGTTTCCTCAGATTTATCCAGAGCTCTGTAGTAAACAGAGCTGAAGTCATACTGCTCTAGGTACTAAGTCATATCTACACTTAATGAAGAATCTAGGTGTCTAGTACAGTTATTTTCTGAAACAGGGGCCCACTCTATAGTTCAGCTTGAACACGGGCTTACTATGTAGCCCAGGCTGGCCTCAAATTTGTGCCAATCCTCCTCAGTGCTCGGATTACAGGCATATGCCACCACACCTGGCACCTATTACAAAAAAAAAATCTTTTTTTTGAGACAGGGTCTCATTTTCTAGTTCAGGTTGGCCCTCAACTCATCGTGTAGCCCAGGTGAGCCTCAAATTCACAGCAATCCTCCTGCTTCTGCCTCCTGAGTTGCTGAGATTACAGATGTGAACTATCACACCTGGCATTGTGGTATGTGGTTACTGGGGATAGAACTCTGGACCTTGCACTTGCAAGGCAGGTGCCAGAATCCCTGAGCTAAATCCCTAGCCCCCTACTACAATACTTGATGTAAATATTTCATTAATAGCTTAAAAAAGAGTAAAAGACCAGGTAAAGAGTTTAACATTTGAAATTACAGTGATGTCGTCTGTACTTGGTCAAAATAATAATAGCAAATGAGAGCTAGAAATATATTTTTTAATTCTTAAATTATAGTGAAATAAAAAATCTATTAGGAGCAATTTGCTATGATCATAAGTGCTGTTAAGTATGAGGATAAAAGATACCTTGGTAAATATATAAATAACAGGCTCTACAGTTAATAGAAATTTGCACATTTATAGGAGGTTCCTACTGCACATTAGATACACTGGACATCCCAATGGGAAGCTGCTTTCCAGGATGACCAAATGGAGAGGAGTGAACTCACAAAAGTTCAGTGAAAAAGGCCTCTTGAATAATCTGAATTTTAGTCTGTGATTTATTTCCTGGGATACATATGCTTTTTTTTTTTTTTAATCAATGTCTATTGAGCAGAGATAATGTATCAGGTACTAGAACGGATGCTATATTTCCAAAGATAAAGCCTTGTTTCTGCCATCAAAAAGCTCAAAGCCGTTCTGTGCTCACCCAGCCACGGCTGCTGTCCCTGTGGTTAACGCTGGACAGCCCCACTTGGGCTTTACCCTGGTTCTAGAGTGGAAATTTATCATGAACTACACCTGATGAACATATGTCGAACTAGGTTTGCTTAGGCTATTTAGCACATACTGCCAGGACAGCTCTGTGTGTGTGTGTGTGTGTGTGTGTGTCTGGGTGAGGTGATGAGGATTTTGAATAGTATAGAAAGGCCCATGGGGATATTTTTCACATATTAAATTGTTAAAAAGTAAAGTGTACTGTCATTTATCTTTTAGATTTTCTTTGCTGTTTCAAACTGAAATAATAAATGTTCCTTGGTCTTGAGCTGGTTAGTTGTAAATCATTTGGTATCTTACCAGAAACTGGTATCTCCCCAGGTTGGCTTCCTGACCTCAACTTGTTATGTTAATTTCTGGCTTTGAAGATCAGACGTTCTTAGAAAATCTCTTGTCCCTTCTCTGGGAGATAGATGGTCCGGTGATTGGCTGTTCACTTCCTTGTCTCCCAGAAATAGATTCCTACACAGAAATGAGCATTTCTTCCACGTCATGTCCCTGCAGGCCTCACCCACTCAGAACGCCTTCTCTTCACTTTCCATCAACACTAGAACACATTTTCCCCCAAACACGTGAAGCAGCTGCCAACAGCAACACAGTGGTAACAGCTCTTTCTGCGCAGCAGCTGTTCGTATTGGAGGTTGATACCAGACTGCATCCATAGCTCCAGTTTAACGATGTCCTCAGAGCTGCTTAGGTTGTCTTGATCACCATTCCCTGTTAGTAAGCACAATTAAGGAGTGATTATATGGTTCCACGTGTTTCTGGAATGTGTTTTGCACTTCTGTTTTAACGTGGGTGTATCATGTTGGACATTCATGACAACTTGGGAAAAATGATACCTGACTGAAGAGTGACATGAAGTGCATATGCTCCTTGTTTTCTATGTGGCTGTAGGCTTTTGTCCCCCTCACCTTTGTTCTGCGCCTCAGACTAGGAGGACCACAGTCTACAGAAGTATCAGCACAAACAGAAATGATCTCCATCCTCATCTGGGTGGCTTCTTGTTTTCTTCCTCCCATGATTGTTGGGAGGATAATTGAGGTTTTTATTTTATGCAGAGATAATTAAAATGTTTTCCTTCAGCACATAGAATGTAAATAATCTATTGAGGAGGCGGTTACCATGAAGATAGTATCGTGAAGATGAGGACAGAAAACATAAAACTGCTCCCAGTAACATAACCAGTTAATATTAACCAGTCTTCTATCAAAAATTTGTCTGTCTTTACATACTCTTCGTGTTCTACATGTAGAGAATTATGCAATTGTATTTCTTTTCTTCCACACTAAATTTCTCCTGTTTTCTAACCTTTCTCTACCTGTTTACATTTATTTGCATTCATTTCATTAACATGTGAATTCAGTGGATAATTTCTTGCACATTTACAAAACAAAGTAAATTCTTTGCTTAACTGTGTTTCTACTGGTGTGTACTGCTGTGTGTAAAGAAGGAGGATCATCCTTGTATTTATCTCTCAAGTTCTCAACATTTATTTAGTTTGAAGATAAGTTCAGCCAGACACCTCTGGAATCTATCCTGTGGCAAGGCCTCAGGGAAGGGCCTCTTGAGACTTCACGTCTTCCATTTAGTTTTAAAGATTTCTCGTGTATACAGGAAGTTGTAGAACTTGTTTAAATTGCCTTACATCCCACCTTAAACTCTTTTTTTTTTTTTTTTTTAGGTTTTTTGAGACAGGGTCTCGCTTTTGTGGTTCAGGCTGGCCCTGAGCTCAGCCTCCAACTCACATCACAATCCTCCTGCCTCTGCCTCCTGAGTGCTGGGATTACAGGCGTGAGCCACCACGCCCGGCACTGTGGTATGTGGTACTGGTTGCTGCTGGGTTGAGTCTCCACACCCAGTATTGTATGTGGTTACCTGGGAATCGAACCCGGGCCCTTGCACCTGCAAGACAGGCGCCAGAACCACTGAGCTAACTCCTCGGCCCCCACCTTAAACTCTTAAAAGGCTGATTCAAGCAGTACCCAAGTACTGTTCCTTACAAGAGAGAAAACAAGGAAAACATTTTTTATAGTGATGAGGAACTTCTTGTATGTGAAGTATTAAATAAAAGGCTGAAATGCACGTATTTAAAATTATTCACTTATTTAAAAAATATTCATTCATTTAAAATTATTTTCTGTATGCCCAAAGGGCACCATTAAAAGATTCTCAGTATGTGTGTGGTTATTGTTTTATAGTCCATAAAACGATAGTCTTAGATATTCAGGATTCAACCTGGGGAGGAAATCTGATCTTTTTAGATTCTGAAAATAAGCCTTGCCTGTTTGAGTCACAAGTCTTGAGTGCTGTCAGAGCTCTCATTTGTGAGATCCGCAGGTCAGCTGTGAGGCGGAGTCCACAGCCCTCATGTGCTGGGGACGTGTGAGTCCTCTGTCCTTCCCACAGCATCTCCTCATCCCTGGAAGTGTGGCATGAGTTTGCCACGGCGGTTGTGAGATCCACAGTGGGCAGAGACCTTGTCTGTGTTGTTCACTTGTGTAATTCCACACCTGCGATCACCAGTAGGAGCTGCTTACGTGTCTGCTGAAGACACGGAGGATGTGTCCTCCCCCAGCTCTGCTCACAGCCCCGTGGCAGGCGGTCCTCTGCCCTGTCCTGGCCTCAGCCTAAGCCCCAGTCCCTTCTCCCACCCCTTTGGTTGCCTCAAGCTTTGTGGAGAATAAAAACAACTCTTTGTACGGAAATGATGCCTCATTTTTTCCCTCTCATTTTACCTCTTGGTTCATTGCTCTTAACTTTGATTAATTTGTACTTATTTAATATTGCTGATAGCATTGATGATAGAATATATGAGTGAAATACTTTGCTAACCAAAGTAAGAGTTTAAATAAATTTTGCTGGCCAAAAATAAAAGTTAAATGTAGGGTTAACTCACGGCTGATGTTCATTTATAGTTCATCTATAAATTATATGGAGAATGATAGAATAAACAGGAACTAAGTGTGATAGCATATGTTCACAATCTCAGCACTCTGGGATCCCGAGGCAGAAGGATAACAAGTTAAAGCCCAGCTGGTGTAATTTAGGAACTCACTGAGAAGGTCCTGAGTTGAATCCCTGCTACTGCCAAAAATAACACAACAACAAAGCACCTCACATGTATGTAACTTTGAAGAGTTACAGTGGTTCCATGGTCTATTTGAAGGCTCTTTCTTACACTGGATAGAGGCTTAACTACTTGTAGTAATAAGTATTTTAATTAAGTAATTAACTGACATCTAAGGAATAAAGTACCTCTGTCTAAAACACTATAATAATTTGATCACAAGATTTCGTATAATCTGTGTACCTTAAATATCCAAAGCAAGTCCCACTATTGGTATGCTTTGTAGATGCTAGGTAGGTACTTTAGATAAATGTCACTCATAATTGTTCCAAGGCATAATTTTGTTTACAATGATAATTTTGTCTATAGTTCTTTTTGTGATCCTAATTCTCAAGAATTATCTCCAGAGTTTCCAGGACAGTCTACTGTGTATTACAGCATGATTGATTATGTGGGTTATTTCAAGCCAGATGCAAATGGGAGAGCACACTAAAGGATCATTTATTGGTCAAGGATTTAATTTTCAATTTCATGTTTAAAACTCACAGTTAACTTCCTCAGGGATATAAACTGCAATGTCCTTGATTATAAAAACAAGCATATTAATCATACTAATTTCATGGGCTTTACTGTGAGAATTAAGTGAATTAGCACATGCTGGGAGCCTAGAGTGACAGGCACATAGTGAGGGCTGTGTTAGCTATCGTTTCTGTTTTTACACTAATGTTGTTAAGGTAAAGAATCTGCCAACGCTCACACCACACACCACACACACCAGGTATTTATCAGGAGATTTTTATTCAGAAGTGAGGAACTCTTTGAAGCAAGACAGGAAAAAGAGAAAGGAGGAGCAAGGGAGCGGACAGTCTTACAGAGGTCGGAAGGTCATGCGATCTTACGTCAGGGCTCAGGTAAGGTAGCCTTAGCCTATCAGACACTATAAAGTTTGTGCCTTGCAAGAAGCTCAATTCCACTTGCTTGTAGCTGATGTAGATTCTGGGAAAGGGTAACTTTATGACCAGGAGTGGAGCTGTGGGGAAGGAGAAGAACCTGGAAGAACCGTACAAGATGGCACATAATATTTCTAACATTGTAATTCATCTAACAAGCGTCATGTTTGATAAACTCAAGGGACTGATTTACATTACTGCTTTAACTTTTACACAGTGGGATAGTTCTTTTCTTTCCAGTGTTTCTCTGAAACTCCCTCCATCTAGCGTTAAGTAATCCACGACACCAAATTAGCTCTCACCAGCTAAGATGGTCAGAATTAAATGGAAGAAAAATGAATTAAGCAGCCTTGAGGGATATTTAAAAGAAATGTAGTGTACCATTGAGACCTTTTAGAGACTACCTGTACAGCAGTTGGCTTTTGCCTGGAGGGTGCTGGTACTGACATTTGGTCAATCAATCATCTTCTGCCTCTTTAGTGCTGCCCTCCCTCCTCCACAGGGACCACTCTTTTGCAAAGAAGGCTTACTCTGCCTACCAGCCTTGCCACATCCTAAGAGTCCTGGATATTTGTAAATTTTGGCCCTGTAATTTAGACTATTGCTTTGTGGCTTCCAGTCATCTGAGAAATTACCACATA
>PVIR01019621.1:0-31624 GCA_004026965.1 Petromus typicus
TCCACTTCCTTCTTTTTGAGTTGTACCTATTTGAACTAAGGCCAGCAATAGGATTGGAATCCATTTCTAGTTGGATACTTAGGATGGTTGCTCTGTCAGTTGAAGACTCTGAAGTTTGTGGCCTCACCATCTGCAGAAGAATCATTATATTTATAGATAAGTGTTACCTTCCTCCTCATTCTTTCTGTGTGGAAATGTCAGTTCTGTTTTTTTTTTTTTTCTCTTTCCAGATAACTAGCATGGAGTGCTCAGTCAACCAGGGGAGAACTGAGTCCTCAGATCCATCTGGCTCCTCAGATCCAACAGAGATCCAATCAGGGGAGATCCAACCAGGGGAGATCTGAGTCCTCAGATCCATCTGGCTCCTTTGTAGCTATCATCTTGAATTTGATTTTGCTATGGGACTCAGACTTCTGAATCAGCCCAGCAGCTATAATATTCTGTTCTGATGTTGATGACTCCATATGAATGAGATAGCTATTCAAGTGAGGAAGTGGAATAAACAAAAGTGCCTGGAATCTGCCAAGTTAATCAGTGGAGGAAAAAATGTTGGGAAGAATAATCAGGATGTGCCTGATCCAGTGAGAGGTTGAGACAGTAAAGGGGGTGAGCAGCAATGGGGAAGGAGCGAGCAGAGACAGAGAAAGAACTTACAGTTTTGCTACTGTTTTCACCAGCGTACATGGGTTTCAGGCCAAAGAACTGTGATGATGACACTTGTAGAAATGAGCAGACTATTTGCAGTGTGTGTTTGTTTGTTTATTAAATTTTCATGTTGGTTTTTCTTTCTTTCTATTTATTTATTTATTTATTTATTGGTTTTTTTTGAGACAGGGTCTCGCTTTGTGGTTCAGGCTGGCCCTGAGCTCAGCCTCAAATTCACATCACAACAATCCTCCTGTCTCTGCTTCCCAAGTGCTGGGATTACAGGCGTGAGCCACCACGCCCGGCACTGTGGTATGTGGTACTGATTGCTGCTGGGTGGGAGTCTCCACACCTAGTATTGTATGTGGTTACCAGGATCGAACCCGGGTCCTTGCGCTTCCAAGACAGGCACCAGAACCACTGAGCTAACTCCCCGGCCCGTCATGTTGGTTTTTCTTTTCTTAAAAACAACTGTACTGTCCATTGATACTAACACCGTTTTCTATTGGTTTGTAATTTTTGTTTCCTGGATACTAAGGACCGTGTGAGGGCTCTCTCACTCATCCCAAAATCTTTGTGGGGTGGGAAGTACTCAAGAGATGGCTTTTAAATCTTCCCACTTTCAATTCTTGAACATGTCTCACATTCTCACAGAGATCTTTTAGGCTCTCAGTAGCAATTAGTAGCGATCAGGCTTGGCAAGTCCTGTGTTTTCCAATTATTATCAATAGGTTTTAATTGAGAACATGTGTTCGTTTTCAGCTGGGATTATTGTCTGGCTAATCACAATGGAAAAGCTGAAAGGCAGCATCTGGCAAAGTTATTTTCTGACATTCACCTCCCAGTCTCATTTCTTTCATCACTGCTTTCTCTTGGTGTGTGACGCACATGAGCAGCAAGAGGTCAAGGATGGACAAGACGTGCTCATGTGCCCATTGGTTCAATGCATTCTTTGTATAGCTACTCCGGAAGCACGTATGGATACTTTAAGTAAATGCTAGCTCCGCTTATTTGTTTCCGTGTAACAAATCGTCCCAACGTGCAGTGGCTTAAAGCTTTTAATCCACAGTTTTGGCAGGAGCTGGGAAGTACAGCTTTTATCCACTCCAGGTGATGGTACATGGGATGGTTATGCTGGGCCTAGTGCAGGGACAGTGAACCTTTTAGAGCTCTAAGCAATGACAAACAGCCTGCTGTAGCACATATGCCATAGATTCCCCACCACTGGTGTAGAGGATTCATTTTCAAATGCCTCTCTCACAGGGCTGGCAAATAGGTTCTGGCTGTTTTAGCTGGATCCATTGGCCAATAGCTTCAGTTCGCTTTCTTATGGGTCACTTCATTAACAATTGGCTGAACTGACTTAATTACAACAGGAGCCACTGCTTTCAAAAGATGAGAAGTGAAAGCTTCGAGTCTCTGGGGGCACAAGTGTTCAATTTTCATAGTTTTTTTTTTCCCCATTGCATTTTACTGGGTGAAGCAGTCACAGTCACAGCCCGAATTCAAAGAGATGAGCATGCATGACACTACCATCAAAGGAGTACTGCGGACTTGGTGATCAAGTTTAATTTGTACTATGCAGATTATATTACACATTTTGAATAAGATATCAGAGTTTGACAACTCAGTAGTTAGTAATTCTGTATTCTAAATATATTTTAGAATATTATATATATTATAATATATTATATTATATTTTCTTAATCTCTATACCACCTTGTCACATACTGATTTTATTGTTTATCTCTGATCCTTATTTCTCAAGGGCCATGTTTTTTACCTTTGATTTATTATATATGTTTTCTTACTCCTGTAGCCTGACTGCCAGCCCTTCTGGAAATTTCTTTCAGTCTTAAATTGAATAAAACGTTCCTATTAGGTGACTTCATAGTTTGGGGTATTTTTTATCCAAGGATCATCACAGGATGTGTTCATTCGACTGCTAGTCTGGCTTTTCACCAAATTGCAGGAACTCTGAGGATATGAAATTTACCTTGTTCATTTGGAATCCCTAGAAAAGTAGATTGTTTCTAGAGAGAAATTATCAATAATATTCCCTAATGATTGAATAACATTCTACTTTGATTATCTATATTACTAGAATGATATGCAATTAACACTGACACTTGCAAGTCGTTTGCTACTGTTAGAATACAGCCTCATCTTCTCCATCTCTTGGAGACTTGAGATTCTATGAGGAAGAGGAGAAGTCCCACTGAAATTCACTGAGGACTGGCAGTGAAAGTAGCTGAAATGTGTTAGACGATCTTTCCTATGATAATTGCTGCCAGAACATTTCAATATATTTAACAGAGTATTTCATTGTAGTTGTCTATGAAAAGTGAGACTGTGAAAAGCAGCAAGGACATTAACCATGGCTCATACATCTCCATTGGCCTCCTGGACATTTTGAAGCAGGTTATATCAGTCACACTCCAGATTGATAACAGGTGTCTGATTTCAAATAAATATCACCAATCTTGAATTTAATTCATTTCAGCAGAACATGATAGAACATTAAGCATACAGTAGTGCACATTTGAAAGAGTGAACATGAGGTTTAGTGACACTATCTTACCAGTTTAATTTAAAATGTATATAGATCTTGCTTCTTGGGGATAAGAACAAATGAACCAATGAAATCTCAAACTGGAAGCTGTGAGTGAGACATATTGTCTTGTACTTTAGAGGGTGAGAAGATATTGATCACTCTGGAAAATATTTTTTTCTTATAGCAAAGAAACTGGAAATGTACACATTTAGGGAGCAGTGCTTCTATGACTTTTACTTCTATTTTATTTAACTATGGAATATAGGCTAATCTATAAGAACATCGAGTAATATGCTGGGTGGTAATGGGACTGCAGAAAAGACCTGGTAGACTTTACTCTCAGGATTTTGTGGGCAAAGAGTGGATACAAGAAGAAGGGTGAAGAAAGAAGGCTGATAAAGGTAGAGTAGATGGCACAAGGTTCTGTAGAATGACTTATAATCTGCCTCTCTTATTCCCAAGACCTTTCATAAGCCATTTAAAATCTCTGGCCTCAGTTTCTTCATCTGTTTAATAATACTAAGGACAATAGTACCTTTCTTTAGAAGACTATGACAGGGATTTAAGTGGATAACAAGTGAGAAACTCTAACTCCATCACTTTGAAAAACAAAACTGAAAGTTGCGCTGGGCACTCAAAAGATGTCAAAGCTCATGAAAGGTTTACTTCCAGAAAAAGTGCCATTACAACTTTGCTACCATGCCGGCAGCTGTGCTTATACATTCCCTTGTGAAACTATAGTTTTCTCTAGCTTCTCAGTAGAGAGCTCTATAGAGAGCTCTCAGTAGAGCATGTTTCAGAATGCATTGAATTGCAAGGGATAGAATGCCCAGGTAATCGTGGACATGAGCCTATGTATTGTTTGCCAAACAAGCACTCCGGATGATGTCATCAGTGGCATTTTATCTGTTTGCTCTTTTATTCTCACTGTGGCAGATGTGCTTCTTCTCAGAATTAGAAAAAATATGGCTCTTATACCTCTGCAAATCACATCCTCAAATAGGGAAGGAGATTGGAACAACAGAAATTTTTCCCTAACCCAATTTATCATGGGTAAAAATTTTCTTAGTGGCCCCAGCACATGTGCTTTCTTGTGCTGTTGTCGATGACCAGCTCATACAGCATCTGCCAGCTCTGAGCAAAAGGAAATGAAGGCCACAAGCGGCCAAGCCCTAGAGGAGCCACCGCTGATTCTGAGCCAGGTACAAGGGTCCACTCAGGATCAAGCTTCCATTTGGAAGGACAATATGGTGCAAGTTTTGAATGGAAAGCAAACAGTCATCTACCAGAAAGAAAATAGAATTCTCTGTGAATTGAAAGAAAAAAAAAATGACGAGCTATGTGCTAGAACCAAAACAAATACTCCTGTTCAACTAAAAAATGTTACAAATGTAAAGATGCACAAGGACCTTATCAAAGGAACAAATGTTCTCCCTGCAGCTGCCAAGGCAACCTGGATACACCCAAGAGGGAAAGCATTAGTTTATCTTTTAACAGAATTTCCATTCCACTTAACTAACAAAATAATCCCCATATGTGCTTGACACCATGTCTTACCCCTCTCTCAGTACAGTATTTGGAGCTCTGTTCCTTTCACCTGGCCCCAACTAACAGTTGTGAGACATGGGACCATCCAAAAGAATGTGTGACATGGACGCTTCTGCAGTACCGAGCTCCTTCCGCAAAACAGCAGGACTTTCAAGACTCTGTCGCTCTTACGTCACACCCTGGCTGTTTCTTGACAGAATCACGGAAGTACCATCTCTGTTCTGTACGACATCTTTACTTCATCTAGCTCTCTCCTATTTCCCCCCTCAATTTTAGGTTTTTCTAGTAATGTACTAACCCTATCAATTCTTGGTCTGGTCCATTGTTTTAGAAGGACAGAGAACATGTTTAAATCATCTCCTTTGTTGTTTCACGCAACTTATGTGATGCCAACCCCATCGATCACTGAACACTCTCTGTGGCGTAAGCATGGGCATGTGCTCCCAGTCTGGATTGTACTTTACTACAGGAAGCAAGGCTAGCAAATCAAGGCTAGCCCAGACATCCTGCCCTAAGTTACAGGCAAAATATGCATAAGAAGGCAAAATGGAAAAATAAATACTTTCACTTATTTTTCCAAGGTTATATCTGCTTAGCGATTTATATCATGAATGGCTATTTTATAGTATTAAGAATTCTAGTACACAAGAATGCAAGTAACTGGCAAAAGTCGAATTTCTCCCTTAGAACCCAGCAATATATTAACATGACTTAGTTTGTCAGTTTTTCAGATCAAGAAAGAGAAAGCTAACAAAAACCCAAAAGCTCTTTCCATCCATTTTACAGTTATTTTGAGAGTAGCTTGGGTTTGAGTTCTGGACAAGAAAATACTGACTATGCCTCTTCAGCTCTTCTGGATGAAGTCAAAGGCCATCCACCCCTCCTGGTATGGATTAAAGACTCCTCTGTGATGCCTTGCCTCATATATAAAATGTCTCCTGGAATCCTAGGATATATGATTTACATTTTTCTAACATCAATTATAACACTGCTTTGTAAGAGGACTATTTGTTTATATACTTTATTTCCTACATACACACAGATAATACTTGTTTATATGCATGATGTGCCCTTCAAGAATAAACACCATACACACAATTCATGTGAGACTTCTCTTTATCATCTTCAGAATGTCTTAATAGTGCCTTCACGTATGTGCTCCAAATGCAGTTTGATTAGCTAAAGAAATTTACTTGAGAACTCTACCTACCTGTCAATTTTTATTGCTTTTACTTTATTCATTTAGTGATTTCTTTAGCAGGCAGTTGTAAAAGCCACACTACAGATGGCTTAGAAATAAAAGATTGTTTAGAATGGGAAGCATAGTAAATAGATTATAAGTGTCTCCCCTTTCATTTCAATTTGTGAACACACATACATACATATCCCATAAAACAGGAAAGCTGCATCAGCTTCCTTTTCCTCATTCTGAGTACCAGTTCCTGAACGGAGACAGTGGCTGACCAGAGAGCCACCGCACACACGCCCAACTCACTGTGGCTTTGTTCAAAGCCAGTGTCCCAAGCTCTGAGTCAGCTTGGCCTTTCTGGAAAAGCATAAACTGCTCCCCCATATTGCCAGATAAACTCAACATTTTCTGTCTGCATTTTCGTATGGGTCTGATGTACAATGGAGAGTGACATTCAGGAGAAAGATACTCATTGAGCGCTAACACTTCTCAGATCACTCACTATAGAAACAATATTGTCAAGTCATTTTGTGATCGAGATTTTAATTTCAGTTATTACCCGAAGGTTCTGAACTACAGTTTGCATGACTGTATGTGGTTCATTTCTGTGATTCCAGCTCAGAGACAGGCTTGATTTTTTAAAACAGTCTATATTTCTCAGCCTTGCACTGGGACACAAATAGCAAACCTCATTCTGAAAGTATAAATGCTCTTGTAGGCCCTAATCCCTTCTGTGTAATAGGGCATTTGTTTCTCTTCAGTGAACAGTAAACCTGTAATTCCCTTTAATCCTAGGCAAGGTTTAAAGAGTAGAGATTTTGGTTATTCACTCCCTACCTAACTTCTGTGGGTTTTTCAATGTCACACAAGACCCTGTAGGATTTTTTATAAATCCCCAGATATCCATCTTTATAAATCCCCAGATATCTATCTAGTTAGGCCCTAAAAAGATGCAGCACATGGTATTCAGAGACTAAGTCCACTTTAAGAACTTCTGAGAGGAGGTCAGCTGTGGCTGAAATTTTGGGCCTGGCTGGTGCCCAGTCCCATCAAATCCATTATAAAGCATTTATGCCTAGAATAGATTAAAATTATTCACACAATGAAATACATTGGCACAGATATAGCTGTAAGCATATATTCATACACCACTTAGTGGAAAGCATATATTCTAGAAAGTCCATCATTAGGTGATTTCATTATGCAAATATTTGTATATTTGTACAATCCCATATGGCACAGGTCAGCCTCTCGGCATGGCCTCTTGATAGAGCCAGCGCTTCCAAACACTAGTCTACACCATCATCACCATGAATATGTGAGGGATGGGTCACACCATGGAGGTAGGAAGGTCGTGACATCTGAGAATGATGGGAACTTCCAGCTTTACTGAGAGCATCCTAAGGCAGCATCATTATAAGTGTGACCTGTCCTTGATCAAGTGTTGTAATACAGCTGTGCACAGTATGTAGAAGAATATCTTTTTTTCTGGTAAAATCTCCTCTATTTTCAGCTGAAATAGAAGTGCTAATATAATCAAACATGGAGATCTATGAGAAGCTGAGATTTCATTTTTTATTGAATGTAGTAATAGCAAGGAGCAAAAAAATATAAAAGAAAGAAAACAAGTGCTTTAACATGTCCTTTGCCCTTAGCAAACTTCATAAGTGAAATGTCACCCTGTTTTGAAATAACATTTCTAGGCCAAACACATTTCTCACACAGCTTCTGCAAGCATGTTTTCACTGAGTTCTAGAAAGTTTTAAACCCTAGAGTAACTAAAATTTCTGTTCCTTTGAGAGCCAATAGACTTAGACATTTGGAACTCTGTCATTTTCTTATCTAGTTAATAAAATAAAGGACTTTTGATTTAATCTCTGCACAAATTTACCTTTCTGATTATGATGCCTGCATTCTTCCCCAATGATTTTGTGTTATAGATCTCAAGCAATTTTTTCGTTGAATTCAGTGTAGCAAATTATGTTCTAAAAATATTGTTAGAAGCTGATTTTTATTTAAATTTCAGGGAAATGTAGTTCATTAGCAATGTCAGTGAAAGATTAACAGACGAATGCATTTTATTAATAACAAATTGCTCATTTTTCATTTATATACATGAATTAAATACTTCCTGCTTATAGCTACTAAAATTTAATTTTAGTGAGACACAACTCAGAGACAGGAATTATTGTAACTGGAGAAGATAGTTTGGTTTTAGACTGATTCTTTTAATTTTCCTGCTCTAACAGCTGATTGATTTCTGTTGGCACAGAACTAGACATGCAAGAGATTTCTACATAGCTGTTAATTAAGATCTTTACCTTGAGTACGCTCTGGACAGTGTTTGCACAAAATCTTTCCTAATAAAATATGTCTGAAGTCTTTAAGTACGTTCACTTTTTATGTGTGCAGAGGGAGAGGGAAAAAGAAAGAGAGCACCAATAGATAGATGCCGATATAGGACAAGATCATTGGGATGGTTAGGAAAAAGGCATCTTTGATCTGAACCAAAGCCGTAGCTACAGAGTAAGAAGAGAGGAGCTGTCTATTCTGGTTCAGAATTAAAATCAAGGTCTGTGACATAATACACAGCTTCCCAAATGCCAATTGAAGTGGTTGAAGTAATAATTCTGGGGAGAAGTACAAAGGGACCTGGGAACAATGAAGGAGTGATGTCCATGGTCAGAGACATGGAGAGAATGGTGTGTGATATGGTGCAATAAAGGCAGCAGTGAGAGAGAAATTAAAGAGCCAGGAGGTGGCTGGGGTGCAGAAAAGGGACACTTGGCCAAGCCATCTGAATAACTTCCAGTTGTAAAAGGTGAACTAAATACAATAATGAACAAAAGAATAATGTGAAGTGGCACATTTTGAACCTAAAAAGGAGACTGAGACATTTTTGAATCTCAAGTCACCCAGAGGAGTACAGCAGTAACAACCACCACAACAATGGTTCGCACAGTGTTGAATACAAGTTTAAATATATATGAGGGTCACAGGCCTGAGTGTTGTAAAAGGATTATTCACCACAACCAAACTGTCAGGCCAACACTATGATAATCTATATTTAAAAATTTGGAAAAACTGAGTTATAAAGAGGTTATTGTGATTGGCTAGCTAAAGATGATATGCTTATCGTCTATGAAAAACAGATTTAATAAAACAGGACATCAAAAAATTTAATTATGTAGCAGTTGTTTAGTAGATTTTCTGTCTTTGGCAACTTCTTAGAAAATGTCTTTGAGAAAAAAGGCCCTTCACAATAACAATATACAAAATATGTAAGAGCAAACAACAAGAATATGCAAGATGAATAATGAAACATACAATTTCACTAGACATAAAGAAAATAACAAATAAAAGGAAAGCAACAACAGTTACTGATGGGAATATTTGATGTGATAACCATATCTGATGTTCTTGTCTAATCTGTCTATAAATTAAATGCACTATAAAACATTCCTGGCCATGATTTTGAGAGGGAGGATAAATGGTAATAACTATTTAATTCCATTTTAAGTGTAATAATGCAACACAAGTACATAATCAGTATAAATAGCTCCAGCCAAGCTACCACTTTTCTTCAAGCTTTTATGAATAAATCTATTATAGATTTAGGCAATCTTAGAAAACAGTTTTAGTTTCTTTATTTGCCAGCTTTCACTTTTTTACACTTCAGAAGCACTAGCATGACTGAGTTGCCAGAATTTCTTCTGTTAGACTTTGGAGCCATTGTAGGTAAAATCGTAGTAACTCAAACACAAACACTGTGATACTGATACCATGACAGTCCTTCTGGCCACAGAGAAGGCAACAGAGTGGCTTATATATGTCATGTGGCTCTGCCAGACAAAGGGTGATTAACAGTCCAGATGAAAGGAAGCAGCATGCAATTTAAAACTTATAAATTGTTCATTTCTGGAATTATAGTTTTGGTTAACAAAATATATAATAGTTTTGGTTCACAGTTTGTTGTGCATTATTGAAACCACAGAGAGCAAAACTGGATAAGAGAGGAACTGCCATACAGATTTCAAGGTGGAAAGACTGCGGGGACAAGAGATTCCATTAATTTCACCAAAATTAGGAGAAAGTGCTTTGGATTTGAGAGGCTGAGTCTTGTAATCTTAATGTGGTGGAGTATAATAGACAGTTTAGTTTGTTAGCTCATCAGTAAGATAAAAAGAAAATAGCACACACATTGAGTGAAGAACTACTTTAAACCATGCAGTTTGTTAAACTTAGAAATATAAAAATAAACACAGAAAAATGGATAAGAAATTGGAACTAAAAATGGTCAGATAAGAACCCGCCCTACAAGGAAGGATGTTTAGGCTGAAGGTGGTAAGTTAGTGGACAGCTCCCCCCTACCCTGGGCTGATCTGCTGGACATTAGAAATGCAAGATAACCAGTTTCCTTTCAACTCATTTCCTTTGAACTTGACCAGCAGAATAACTGACTTAAAATTATACTACATCTCACCCACCCACCCACACTCTACTTATATATATAGGACCAGGACACAAAAAGTACAGTAGAATTTTACTTTCAGAATCTCTTCCTAGACATTCAAATGTAAGAGCTGTTCTTCCTTTTTTTATTTCTAGCAAACACTTTCCTAACTTTTTGCTTTTGATGATGATGTTATTCTTTGACTTTCTGAGATGGCAAGTTTAGGTTTACATGGTTTTTGCAGAATAACTGCTTAATTAACATTTACAGTGTTTCTATGCTTCCTTTGGTGTGTCCTTTTGTTTTGCATAAAGATGATATCCTTTATCTTGAAAAGTAAGACCTACTAAAGGAAGCAAATTATATAGCAAACAATTCCTGAAGGACATTTTGTAAGCCACTTAGATTACTAGATGCATTTTATGTCTCACCATATATAGTTTTTATTTATCACTCTATGTCTACTTTAGTACCTTAAGGTGTCCCATGTTTAATATTTGACCTTCTTGGTTCATTTGTTAGTGGTGATTTGGCTGTTTTAACAAATCAAAGCCTCAGTCTTAGCTTTTAGTGCTTGTAGTTTTGTGCCAGGACTGGGGATTTAAATCAGTGGGGTCACTCCCTACTTTGCAAGCACAAGGTCAGGAGTTCAATCGCCAGTATGGAAAAAATAAAAATAAAAATAAAGAAATAGTACTTTTATGTCATAGTGGTCATATACTGTGGGGTAGATTGCAAGCTTTGTTTGGGTTTCTGTTAATATTTTAGACAGGGTGTAGTAAGTCACATCTCTACATGCAGTCAGACCTGTTACTTCACGAACATTAAATTCTGGGGCCAGACACAGTTCAGTTCAAAATAATGAACAATATGAATTATCAGCTATGCACAGGCTTTACTCATTGATAAGGTTTCTAACATGCATGACTTTGTTTCCCGTTGGGCTATTTAGGTTCTTCCTAAAATCCTTTATGGTTAATTCAGAAATTAATCAAACTCTGAGGTAAGTTTCCCTGTAGCTTTGCTGATTCAGTAAATTTTAAAAATTAGTTGAAAATACTAATAAATAATTATAAGTACAAACTAAGTTGAAGAAGATAGGGCAAGGAAGGTACAGTTTCTGTAGAAAAACCAATAATTGTACATGTTTGATAAGAAAAAAAACCATTTTTAGTAAATAAAAGGTACTTCAGTCTGTCAAGAACACTTGCTTTGTGTAAAAATTCATACAATCTATTAACCCCCACTTCAAAGATCGAGTCCATGCCTCTGAGATAAAGATCATCGCACTCCATACAGTCATGAGCAACTAGACACCTTTAGGCATTTTGTTTTAGGGAAGTAAGTTTCTGTTGTGTATCTAGGAAGTGACAACGAGGAATTTGGCTCCTTTATTTTACTTACATCTATAGTTCATGTGAAGCCATAAGTTACTTCTACTATAGTCAGGCAGGCAATTTTACCAGTCTTTACAACATTGTACTTCCCTGGCCACTTCACCTTACTCCATGATGTTTGATAAGAATTGCATCCTAGATAATATAGACAATCAGAATAGAACACACTGCTTTTAACTTTCTTTAAAGTTATGAGTTCCAGGTGATATGTTAGTGTATAGCTTCTGTTGCTTTATGGACACTAGACATAGCAACTGAAGATCAGTGTTTGAATCTGGCAAAAGTAAGCCATATCTTATACTTTGACCTTGGTTTCTCTTTACACACCCAAAAATGCTTCCTATGGGCCAGTAGGTCATTGGGTAGTGAAGAGGTTGCCTTTATGGTCTTGAAGGCATAACCAAGTGTGCTTGAATGTTAGGATGAACACAAGCTACGACTGCTTCCCTCTGTCTGCTTAACCAATGTTTTTTATTCACTATGTCATGACACATTTATTCAGCACTTGCACTGGTACAATGGAGAGCAAAGAAGATACGCACAAGATTAAGATGATAATGTACTTGCTATAGCAGAACTTAAATGTCTGTGCATGAGACAAGTGATTCAAAGGGATACAAACAAACAGGCAAAAGTAATCTTGTTAAAAAGATTAAATCAAGGATACCTGGGCTGAGTGGAAGGTCGGAAAATCATGTATGTAGAGGCATAATTAAAGCTAAGAACTGAAGGATTAAAAAGATCAGGCAACCACACTTCAGTAATGTATTTTAGTAGAAACTTTAAAAAAATGAAATAATTAGAAGAAGACCATTCAAGGGCATGTAAAAAAAAAAAAAGACTTTCTCTGACAGGAGATAGTTAAGGCTGCAGCTCTGTCTTATTACCACCCCCCCCCCCAGTGAACTCAAACATTCTGAAAGAATACCTTTTAGTACTGAGATCAGGTATTGACTCACTTCCCCAAATAATCCAAAACCAAAACTGATTCAGAGCTCTGTAGGACAGTTTGAAAAGCCTTTGCCTGAGATTCAACAAACAAGCATTTCCTAGACTGTCTGCCTGCTTAATCAGACAGGGAGATTTCATACTTTGATGGAAAAGTTGAGCCTCTGTTGATTCCCAACACAGATTTCAACCTCTCCCCTTTATGTACTAAAATTTCAGATACAGGAGGCATCAAAAGCCATATCTCTGTTCTGTGTCTAGAGCTTTGGGGATCTGTATCCAAGCTGGAATGCCATGAATATACTATAGCATTCAGGGGAGCTAACATTAGACCATTAATGGTAACAATGAGTGCTTCTTGAGTATCTCATTGTCGTTAGCTTTAATTAAATATTGAGAGATGAAGCTTTCACCTTGGATGTCTCCTTTGGATGTAACTGAGGAGAGAGGGCTTGCTTACTCTATGCATTTTGCCAGTTCATTCCAATTCTGTACTGCATGAAACAAACACAAGCAATGGATTTGTTTGAGTAGTCAACAAGGATTTTCTGTTCTCATTTTAATTCCTCTGCAATATTTCAAAGAATAAAAACCTTCCAAACAATAAAGCATTGAATTTAGGCTGCTTGTTGTTAGTTAGTTATGATACAAGTATTCAAGTATAACTGAGAGACTAATTTAACAAAATTACTTTCACTAATGTATAGAAAGCAATATTTGCATATGTGAAATACCTAGCTATTTACTATGCATTATCATTTAAATAATGACTTGAAAAGCAAAGCTCCAGATTTTTCTTATGGCATCTAGTCAAACTGTATTTCATTTGTTTTGATTTTTTTTTTTAATGTCAGGAATGGTTCAAGTCCATCAAATATGAGATAACGAAGGGCTCACAATATATTTTTTTTTTAGAATCACTGGAATTTAAATAAGACAGAATGCTTTGGTAAACCTATTATAAAAAGATCATAAAAGCATCATCTTTCAAATGTCAGAAAGTGCTAATATTCCCCTGGCAAAATCCAAATAAACATAAGCTATTTTCAGCTTTGATCTCTGGTTTAATTTCACTGGAACTCCATTTGAACAGCTTGTGCCTAGCATTTTAAGGACCAACATGCAAGTCATTATATCAAGCATGAAACATAAGAGAAAATGCAATGAATTAAATCATTATTCCACTTGATAAACACTCAAGGTCAGACAGACCTAGGAAGGGAAAGCAATATACTGAGGATTGGTAAAAGGCAATGGAAAAAAACAAAAAAACTTTAATAAGTAGGAGGCACGGGAACCTAGACATAACCCAGCTTACCTGTTGATTTATGTGTCCACCTTCTCATCAATTGAAATCAGCAATTAGAGAAAGTGCCTGAATGCATATTCTGATTTGGCCATTTGAAAGTTCTATGACCTTGGGCAAATTTTCTAAATTTCACTAAGCATCTTTTTGCAAATCAAAATGAGATAATTTACTTTCCAACACTCTTGTGAGTATTAAATCACATAAAGCACTTAGAAACACTAGCTTGCAAGTGTTTGCATATAAAATAAACAATAATGGGGGGTTACCAAAAGCTAGCCATTAAGAATGATGGTGGATAGGAATCTTTTAATTCTTTTGTGTGTATACCTAGCAGAGTGATGGCTGGGTCAAACGGGACCTCCAATTCTAGCTTTTTGAGGAATCTCCACACTGATTTCCACAGAGGGTGTACAAGTCTACATTTCCACCAACAGTGAGGAGGGGTTCCTTTTTCTCGACATCCTCGCCAACATTTGTTGCTGGCTAATTCTGAAATAGAAGCCATTCTTTGTGGAGTGAGATGAAATCTGTGTTGTTTTCATCTGCATCTCTCGAATGACAAATGATGTTGAGTATTTGTTCATATACTTCCTAGCTAGTCTTTCTTCTTCCTCTGAAAAGTGTCTGTTCATTTCAGATGCCCATTTTTGAATTGGTTATTTAAATTTGGGTGGACTGATTTTTTAAAGCTTTTTATATATTCTAGATAGTAGCCCTTTGAGGAACAGCTGATAAAGATACTTCTCACATTGTTGGTTGCCTTTTTGATCTGTTGGTGGTTTCCTTTGCTGTGCAGAAGCTTTTTAATAGAATGAGATCCCATTTGTTGATTTCTTCTGCCAATTCCTGTGCTATAGAGGTTTTGTGCAAGAAGTCTTCCCCTATGCCAGCATCTTTAAGAGTTTTATCTAACCAGTTTGTGCAGCAGGTTTAGTGTGTCTGTTTTAATATTTAGGTCTCTTATCCACTTTGATTTTAACTTGGTACTCAGTGAAAGAGATAGGTCTAACTTTGGCAAATTAAAGCCCAGTTTTTCCAGCACCATTTGTTAAAGAGGCTATCTTTCTTGCATTGAGGATTTTTGGCTCCTTTGTCACAGATGAGGTTACTCAGTGTATCTGGAGTAGTTTCTGGATCTTCTAATCTACTCCATTGATCCTCAGGTCTGTTACTTTGCCAGTATCGTGCAGGTTTTGGTTTTTGTTTTTGTTTTTGTTTTTTTGTTTTTTTTAAATCATAGTGGCTTTATAGTATTGTTTCAGGTTTAGGATTGTAATATCCCACACCATGTCCCTGTTGCTTAGAATTCCTTTTGCTATTCTAGGTCTCAGATGTGTAAATGTTGTATCTTTTCTAGGGTATGAGAAAATGAATATGTAAATGAGTTCTAGTATATATAGTTGAAATTATGAAATAGAAAATATTTAAAAGGAAAGAGGGTGTAGGGGTAAATAATGAGGGAAAAAAGAATGTGACAGTAATAAAGAAAAAAAGAAACAAAGATTATGTATATAGGGGGTGAGGGTGGCAGGGCAGGCAGAAAGGGAAAAAAATGAGAATCAAGTCACGTCATATTCTGGTACAAACTCTCAATGTTGAATGCGATGATGATGTGTATTCATGATATACCAATAAAGATTTAAATTAGGGGGAAATAAAGAATGACGGTGGAGCATTATACTTTCAGGGACCCTTTCTATAGATACTCGCTGGAAAGCTCGCTCTGTGGAGAGGACCGGTACCTGCAAGGAAGATGGATGTTCTCTGATGTAAAGCCAGCCCTTCTCTCTTGCTTATGTACAGATGCCATTTACCACTGATGATTATTCTTTTTCTTTGAGATCATAGGAGAGAGAAGACACTGAGTGTTTCTCTAGAGTTTGATTTCTGGAAAGTGATATACTTAGCTTTATTTTTTCCATCATTTTCCATTGTAAACTTAAAGTGTTTAAGATTTATTATTTAAAAAGAGAAAGAGAGGTTCTGGGAATAAGAACATGAGTCGAATGTATGTTTTCTAAAGGCTACTGAATTCAAGCATTGGAATTTCTACGCAGAAGCGTTTAACCAGTGTGTTGACCCTTTCCAAACACTCCTGGGAGATTTGCCGCACTCCCGCCATCTTGGGAGTCCCAAAGCCAGAGTCCCCTGCGCTTACCGCTCCGCTCCGTGGTTGAGCACCCGGCCATGGGCTTCACTGGACAGAGCGGCCCTGACTGCTGCAGCGCAGCGGGGCTGGCATGTTCTCTTTCTCACCACGTGGATTGCTGCTCTTTTAGCTGGAGTTCACTGTCCTCTGGACATGTGAAAGTTTCATTTGGATGGACCGTTTACAGGAGCAAAGTAAATTTCTTTGGTGTAGGTGAGTTGGATAGATAAGGAGAGAAGTCGCCACTGGGAACGTGACAGCAATTTCTCTGTTCTCCTTCCCATTTATTCTTTTCCATTTTCTTCATAGAGTGGAATTTCATAGACACCTGCAGTGACAAGTCTGGTCACTCTGACAGTTATTACTGGGTGTTTTTGAGCATCCTTGGACCTTGATGCATGCTGCACAGTGCAGAGTTTCAGAACAGCTCCTCAACGGGCTCCCTAATTCTCAAATAGAAACTATCCAGTAGGATTTCAGTGCTCTGAGATTAGATTAGATTAGATTAGATTAGATTAGATTAGATTTTTACTCATCTCAGCCAACAGTCCATAAAAGTGATTTAAAATGGTTTTATAGAGAGCTGATTATGACCAGTGTCTGCTTTCCTTTTTTCTCATATTTTTGGTACTGTATTGCAAAGGTAATGAGTTAAGGAAGCTGTTTTCCAAGGGCCTCCACAGTCCTGGCCTCTTCTGACTGTGACCTCCTTCTCCTTCTGCCCATGTGCGACTCATTCTCACCTTGTTTCCTGCAGCTAACCCCACACACACTTATGCCGGTGTAGACGTGGGAATCGATCCTTTCCTTGTCTTCTCTGCAGAAAAAATAATCACTCTTTGGGGGATTTTGTAGATGATATATTTTGTTGAAGATATAAGGTTAAAAAAAGTTTTTTCTATAGAAATGCCAAAACCTGAAACTGAATATTAGTCTTTCCTTTTTAAAAAATACATGGCAGTTCTCTCTCCTCTCCCCTTCTATTGTAAACTTAAAAAAAAAAAAAAATCAACTACTCACATGACTTATTAAGACATATGCAACTTCTTCAAATCCTATCAGCAAAGTAGGATTTTGCCCTTTGTATATTTAAAATTCATTACTTCCCTCTGTCAGACACTATGGAAGAGAGTAATATGAAGATTTATTTTTATTTGATATGAATTATGTCACCTTTCCCTTAAAAATATAAACAACTGTTTTCAGTTTAAGCTTTTAATAATTTCCCCCATTTTAACATTTCCTGTTAAATTATTGTTTCCACTTAATCCTAGACTTTGAAATACTATTAATTCATGTGCACTTTACTAGTGATTATCTAAAGTGTTGAAAAAGAATCTGTCTATTCGCACATAACTATCTCAGTATGATGCTTTTCTATTTTAGTAGAATTTTTACAGCTGTCTCCTACATTCTTTGCACTCTGTATGACAGGACTGGGATCAGATATTTATCTTCTAGGAGTTTCAATTTCCTTATCAGAGATGAGAATAATACTAGCCACAGGATTTCTGTGAGGTTGAAATAAAATAGCACGGTTGGTTGGTATCAACGTTCAACACATGAGGAGATGAGATGACTACCGCGCAGGGCTTCAGAGTCATGTGTTTTGTGATAGACTGGCTGTTGCCCCAACAGTTATGTATTTGCAGGAAAGCTTTAAGATTCTTCTGGAAAATTTCTCCTATTTGTTCAACACAAGCTCACAATTGCCCTTCTATTCAAAGCAGATATAATTAAATCTGCATGCAGTTGAGCTAGGAATAGCTGATCCTCATTAGAAAGACTTTCACTATTTCCATACTTCAGGCCATTTTTTTAATTAATCAGAAACAAGTGAATAAAAAACAGAAAACTCCTCCTGACTTTCCTCTTATCATACCTACTGCAGAGCAAAGGGTTGATAAAACTTCCATAGTTCTATCCCCTGTCTGAAATTTTTCCATAATTCTCACTCTCCCAATGAAAAACTCATTATTCTTCTCACAGACACTCCATTTAAATGCAGGGTGTGCTACTGCCAGAAGTCCCAAAAGGAGAACTGAAAGCCATGTGGGGTCAGCACAGTAGTCATCAAGACAGTTTGAAATTCCTGATCTAAACAGGATTATACAAACTCTCCTTAATTTATCAAGAACATATATCACCAGAACTCACTAATTTCTAAAATTATATTCACAGGGGAACAAATTGAAGACACCGTATGTTCATGAATATCTAATGGCCTCAATTACTGATTTGAGAACTAAAATAACAAGTATGCATCTTTATAGAAACAAGAGAATGGGTATGGGACATAACATCAACATAGACATTTGTCTAAGATGTGAGAGGCCTTAGATTTGGTTGTGAGAAGCATAAAACATGTATGATTCCACTGTTGCTTAACTTCCCTGTCCTGGATAACTGTCAGAAGCAACTTGAATGTGAAATTGACTTTGACTTTTGGTATCAAAGGTTTCAGTCAATGGTCACCTGGATCCACACAGAAACATCATGGGAGGACACAGCAGAACAAAGATACTCAACTCAGTCCACCAATGAAGTAGAAGGCAGGGAGGAATTAAGAAGGAAGAATAAGATGAAAGGGGACAATGTTGAGATTGTAACAAAAAAGTAAGGAAACAAATTTTATATATATGGGGGGGGTGGTAGGGTGGGTGGGGCTATGGGAAAAAATGAGAATTAAGTTGTGTCTTATACTGGTACAAATCCCCATTATGGAATACAATCATGATGTGTATATTTAATGTACCAATAAAGATAATTAAAGAAAAAGAAGGAAGAAGCCAGGGAGGAGACACTGACCCAAAGTCCAGGCCCCCTGGACCTCCAAACAACATCCACCTGAAGCACCTGTTACTAATCTCCTAGCTGTCTCCAAGCTAATCAAGATTAACCATCTCAATTCCCATGAAATCCAACCAAAAATTACCAAATGGCTAATTCTTAGAGTGTAAGAAGTGTCACCTCTTTTTCCTCTTAGTAGATGTTTGACAAACACTGGTCATAAATCTGTGTATATATATATATAAAACTTTCCTTGTTTCACTTAATGGGCCCAGGATTTTAAAGAATTTTTAAAATAAATTGTTAGCCTCTGTGATTCCCAATCAATTTCTGTTCAGAAAGCACATAATTCTTTAAGTATGTTTACCATATGATCTATCATTTATTTATTATTCAAAATTCTAAGAACTTGAGTTTTTAATTTGAATGCTGTGGAAACACTGGCATTTGTTAAATATTGTGACCCTTCTTTATTTAGTGAAATTGATTTTTTCATTAAGAATTCCAAATTATGTAAAGGAAAATGGGACAGTCACATGAGCAGATCTTAGTTCAAGTGTTTGTCATACTTGAACATAGAAATCTCAATGAATTTTATGGAAAAATTCCAAGTTTTAGCACTATCATCTTACATGCAAACAGAAACCATATATACATCTTCTAATTCTCTCTCCTTCTGCCTCTGAAACTAGCATTCTTGCTTTCCAATGGCTAGGGTGGATCTCCTGCTGTTTCTGGCTTCCTTTAGACTTCTCCAACCCATGTTTTCTGCCTTTTATCCTTTAGGACACAATAGTGCAAAGAATGGTGCTCACGGTGCTGAGGGTGGAAGGCAACTTCTCTGCAATGTTCTTGCTTCATTGTAGAGCTTGAGTGCTGAAGAAATTGAATGGAAAGAAAGAAGGAAAAAAAGAAAGAAAGAAAAAGGAAGAAAAAAATAAAAAGAAAGAAAGAGCATGTGAGTGCTTCTACAGTACCCAAATTCACACAAAACTGCTAGCTACTGTCCGAGAGAAGTGACAGCAGTGTTCAAGATCCATCTACCTCTTTGTTAACTAGTTCTTGAGGACATGGATTATGCCTGCTTCACTCCTTCCCCTTCTCAGTCTAGCACAGTGCCTGCAACATTGTAGGTGCTAAAGATCCAAAAGGATGATCTCATGTTTTAGTCCCTCAACCTAATTGTGACATGTTTAGTACTTTTCACTTACCTACATATCATTATGGAATAATCTGTTTGCTTTATGTGGTATAGATATAGAGTTATATGTAGATATATAGATATAACATCTTTATATTGAAATAACAAGTAATTTATGTCCTTTACATATCTATGTTATATATTTCCTATGTTAAATATGTTTTTCTATAAGTTCATTATACAGTGAATAATTTTAAAAGAGCTAATAAACTTATGAAGTTTTAAACAAAATTGAGCTTATCTGATGGGAAAAATTATCCTCAATATAATTTGTTACATTAAATAATGGGGATAAATTATCTATCATAATACTCAGCATCATGTTGGGACTCAGCAAGTACTTGCTGAATTTTAGTAAGAAGTGATAAGAGCACTTATAATCTAAAATATATCCAAAACGTGAATATCTTTTTATGAAAAAGAACACCAAATGTCTGGAAAAAAAGAACATTTTGCCCACATGAATCAATGATATCCATAAATTATTTTTATTTACAGCTTGTGTTATGAACGTGTGCAATACATTTTAAAAGTTCACATAGTTCTTTTGTTGAAAGATGCAAATGAAATGGTAAACTCTTGCCTGGATTTGCTTAGGCTTATCTCTCACTGCTAGTCAAAAGAAGCAAAAAGCTTCATGACCCATAAGAAATAGTTTTATTTGAACATCAGGTGTCAGATCGAGTCACACGGAGAAGCAAGCAGTGTTTTGTGAAATTCTATGATTTATTTCAGTGTTTGCCTGGTTTCTCATATATGAGCCTAGCTCTTCCCCCACCCACTGTTGGTGTGACATATAATCATTGGATTTCTTAAGAGTATTAGAACATTTTCAGTGAATTGGTAGATGATAAATATTCACTGAGTTGTAAAATACAAGTCCAGAGCCAGAAGAAGAGCTGCTTTCTATTAGGACCAGTGTTGTGTGTGTTTCATCATGCATGTTTCACCTGCGAACAAAATCATTCATGCTGTTGCAGGTAGGAAATCAGGGTGAATTGCTCAGTGTACAGTTGTTTGTATGTCAGTTAAACTTGAGTTTTTAATGTCATTTCTGCTACTTTTTAGCCTCTGACTTGAGGCAAATGACTAATCATGGTCAGCATAGTTTTCATTTTTTAACCTGTGAAATGAGAACCATATCTATACCTAGTATATAAACTTTTGTGAGATTAAATAATATGATTAAGGAATTTCTTTGTGAAAATTCATTAGTCCATTCCAGCTACTAAAACAAGCACCACGTACTAAGAAGCTTACAGAAGATACACATTTCAGGCCAGGGATTTAGCTTAGTCGTTCCATACCTGTCTTGCTAGTGCAAGGGCTCAAGGCCAGCTTGAACTACCAAAGCGAGACCCTGTGTCAAAAAAAAATGATACCCATTTATTTTTCACAGTTCTACAGAATGTGATCAAAGTTAATGTGTTAGTATATTATATGTCTGGTGAGAGCCCATCTCCTGGTGCAAAGAAAGATGTCCCCTGTCCATGTCCTTAAATGGTAAAAGGGCAAGGGAATTTTCTCGGGCTCCTGTTGTTTTTCAAGCTTTATTTTATAAATCAGTAATACAATAATAATGCAAGCAAAAAAATTAGTGCTTAAGGTTTTCTTATATCTTTTAAGAGGTATCTAATTTTTGTAAGTTTTAAAATGCATAAAAAGTCCACCTTAAAATCTGTCAAGTGCTTGCTTCAGCAGCACATATACTGAAACTGGAATGACACCGAGAGGATTAGTGTGGGCCTGCTCAAGGACGACACACAGACTGGTGAAGCATTCCATATTTTTGTTTTCCTCAAGAGCAAAGCTTCTCTTCAGACACTGCACACAAACTGAAATACCTATATCAATGTTTTTAAGTCTCTAATGTAACTTCCTACATAAAAGTAGTCAAACTTGAGAGCTATTTAATAAACCTTTAAAGCAATCTATCAAATATGTAATCAACATACTTATGCAGTATGACATTGTAAACACTATCAACATGTTGTTCCCCAATCCAGATATTTCTCATAACTTATATTTCCTCCAAAGCTTACACAGGTAAGTCACTGTCTTTCTGAACTTTGAATTGATCATTGTCTTGCCTCCTAAACATAATTAAATTTCCTTTCCTGGCAAACTATGGTCAACCCAGGAGCGCAAGCTGTCTGTTTTCTTTTTTGTGCTATATTTATTTGCTTTTTACACATTTATTAGTACATATTTATAGTACATGATAATTATACTCATTGTGGGGAATTCATCAATGTATATAACATCTCAAATTTTTTTCTGCTTACCTTCTACCCCTATTTCAAAAGTTTCTTTGGATAGCATCATATTTATTTACTTTATAAATCCTTGCCAAGTCAATTATCGTAAGTATATATTAACAGCCAGACTAACAGGGCAAAAATCATGTAAAATACATAAAAGTTACATCAAATCAAGGTCCACTTACAGATACAATGTCTTCACCATTACATTAACTTTTCTCTGTCTTGTTTGTCCTGTTGTCTGTATTTTATTTTGTATTTTATTTATATATTGGGTTTCTCATAAAAGAGAAAACATGATATTTAAGCTTGAGTGCCTTCTGTGCTTCATTTAACTTTACTACCTCAAAGTTCATCTGTGTTCCTACAAATGACTCGAGTTTATCCTTCTTTGTGACTGAGTGGTATGCATTATGTACATCTACCACATTTTCTACCCATATCTCTTGATAGACACAGACTGAAAGATTTAGGTATTATGAATTATGCTGCTATAACATGAATATGCATGCAACCCTGGGGAATGGTGTCTTAAACTCTTTTAGGAAGATATCTAGAAGGAGAATACCTGGGTCAGATGGAATTTTTAAGGATTCTGTGGAATCTCCATAGTACTTGTACCAACCAGTTTATGTTCCCACCAAGGGAGAAGGATTTCTTTGTAGTCATTTTTTCTGAACCATGATCAAATCCCAGTGTTGTTTTAATATGCATTTCTCAAATGACCAAAGTTGAATATTTTTTCATGTATTTCTTCATCAGGCTCCTGCTATATGGGTACCATTTTCACTTATAAGGTCTCTGATGTCATGAACTAAGCATCTCCCAAAAGCTTTACCTCCTCACATCATTTAATCAGGCATTGAGATTCCAACATGTGAATTTTGAGAGGACTAATCATCCATAGCAGAACTACTTTTTTAGGAAGATGGTCACAAATTTGCTTCCTAATTTTGCTGTTAAGTTCACAAATGGGCAGTTTCAGAAGTAATAAATGAAAGAAAGGAGGTAGGAAGTAGCAGATAAGACAGAATATGCAGATAAAGATGAAAAATGAGTACACCTACTGGATACTATTCCTCTCAATCCCCAGATAAATTCACTCTGAACTTCCTAGTGAATCTTCTTTTGAAATATGTTCCAGATACCATCTTGCCATTTTAACCCAATTATCCCACCAACATCAATAGCAGCATAATCGTAGAAACTAGGAATCAGAGTGGCCATGTTGGAAAGCAGAAACAGCAAATGCTGCCTCCTAAGGGGTTCAGTTGCAGAACTGTACTGGCTCCCACCATAAAGACAATTTAATTTCTTGATTCACAGCCATACTTTGGATGGTGAATAGCAGGGCTCTAGTTCTCCCAGCTGCCTGGCTTGGTGGCATCAGAAAGAACATTCATTCTCTTTAATTCATAAGATTTGATTCATGAGATTTCTGTGGACCCCATCTTCATCTAGTGAGAGGCAACTCCATGGCACCTTCCTGTGTTCTCTGAAGCATAAAAGACCTCAGTGAAGAAATGAGACTTGCCCTTTTCTACACCCTCCTCTCCTGTCCTGTCTCTTCTTCTTGGATCATGTTGCAGCATAGGCCACATTCAACCCTTGCAACAGGGAACTGACAAAATGTGTCAGTGATAGAAGAACAGATAATCCTCTAGTTCTTTCCACAATGTCTTAAATGATGTGCAGATATGCTCTTTTAATAAGAGAGCATCCCCAAGAATACATACAAAGTTTCTTCTGTACTTTACCAAATTGAACAAAATCGTTTTGCAGGTTGTTACTCTTTCTTTCTTTCTTTTTCCTTCTTTCCTCTATTTCCTCCTTTCTTTTTTTCATGGAGTCACTCATCAGCACATGCATAATCAACTTCTTATAGGCTTATGAACATCTTCTTGCTGTGGTGAACTTCTTCTCCTTTGGCATTATTTTTTCCTCTTTAAATCTCTCTCTTCTTCTCAGGGCCTTAAATATCTACAGCCAGTTCTTCTGAGATTCCCAAAGACAAGGAAGTGCTCTTCTGGGCTTTTTGGATCCTGAGAATTTCTTAGGTCACCACTGCAAGTTTTTACCAGGGAAAACTACCAAACTATTCACTTCCTGCCTATCACTATTTTGACAGGGACAACTTTGCCCTGTTTTACACTGACAGAGAGGGCTAGGGTTAGAAAAGAAATGGATGCATTCTTGTCACATATAAAAGGGCACGGCCATGTTTGTGTTTTCCTAGGTCACATTGGATAAATGCTGACAAATTGTCTATGAACATTTTAGTTTTGTTTCACTGAGAAACAAATATTGGATTTTAGTTTCTCCTGTTAAAATGTTTGAGAGAGCCTGTATTCATCACAGGAGGGAGGATACGGAGACTGCGGTTTAGAGGCACTGTGCCTGCAACTGCTTGCTCTATGGATTTAATAATATATTTTTTTCAAGCAGTATTGCCTTCTGCTTATATGCCAGACACACACAGAGTGGCAGCCTGGTTTCCAGCACCTATAATGAAAGTGACTGGCAACTAGCAGCACGCACGCTCATCTAGCTTCCAATACCACAATTAAACAGAAGGCCTCACTAATGTTTGTCATCACTTCTGAAGAACTGTCACTTCAGAAAAAGAACAAAGCATCCTAACTATTGTAAAGATAACCAGAAGCAATGAATGGTCTATGAGTTGCTTCTCTCCTTATTTAAGCTTTCTCAGTTCACAAAGCCCTACACACTCTCTTCTCAAAAAGTTGGCCTTACTTTTCAGGTGCAAGAACATAATTTGTATCTTTGTACAGTGCCCTACAAAACCAGGGAGCAGTGACCTACAGCCTCTGGGTTGGAACTGGAGCTCTTTAAACTGTAGGTAATAAGCTGTGGTACTTAGGCGGGTAAGGAGAGATAAGACTAAACTTTAGCTGTGATTTTCTCAGAGTGTATTTGTACAAGTTCTCAGGACCCACTGTGTGAAAGGTTTATAACAGCTGGAATTCACTGACACAGAAAGTGAAATCTACAAAACTTTCTATGTTGCCCAGAGGAGGCCTCATGAGAGACAAACCAGTTATACTGCTTCTCCCCCAGACGTTCAGGGCAGCTTGAGAACCCTTATCCACAAGTTACAGAACTCTTCACAGAAGTCTTTATAGGTCAATATGCTTGATGGTGTGTGACTCTATCAAGGAAATAGACTGGACTAAGTTGGGCTCTTGACATCCTTGACTACAAAAATAGATGTGCACACTAGCAAGTGACTTAAGCCTGGAACATAAAGATACATGTGCCCTAGTGGATCTTCCTTTCTAGGTGGTGGCTGGCCAATCCAATTATATTTTCTTCAGTAGAAAGTCTGAATGCAAGATAATAATAAAGAAACACTGAAAGCTGAGTGCTCTGTAACTCAGTGCACAGAGGTATAACAGCCAAGGTTACTGGACATCCTAGGCTGGCATGATTTAATGGAAAGATACCAGATGCCTAGGATTGATTGGAGAACAAAGGGCTGGAACTTCCACCTGGGCAGGACCTAGGGGGTCCCTACAAAACTGGAATCAGAGTCATGTAGCAGGGTAGGTTTTCTCTGAGATATTGTGCTTTAGTAACTATGAAATGTCATCTCTTGCAACACTAAGTTACTTGGTCCAAGATTCCAGACTCATGGACCAACTCTTCATCCAATGTGACTCCCTGGCAGCCCACATAAGGAATGGGGCTGGCTGGCCTCGGTGGCTTCTGCAGTGGGGATTGATCAACACTCCCTTCAGTAACTGTGCACAATGCAAGACAACTCCAAAGGAGAGACAGAAGTGCCATTAGAAAGATGAAATTGAAAGACAAATCAGCGGGGACAAATGCTGATTGCAGTTGCTACTTTTATTATTTAACTTCATCGCTTACACTCTTCTTACCAAACTTACATGAAAAAAGAAACCCACCCATCGCTTATGCAGCCTTGGCAATCAGTAAGGTGACAGATGTCACAGCCAGACCACTCTCAAATTCCCATCTGCTTATACAATGCCACTTTTTTCGTATCTCGATAAACCATTTACTTCTTCTTTGTAAGGATTCCTCTCGAATTATTACCAGTCCCTGAGTTTGAGGATCTCTGACTCTTCATTGACTCTTTAACAAAAACTATAACAACCAAGTCCATCACAATGTTCACCTGGATTTCCTATGTTTAATATAAATTAAATGAAAAAAGACAACAGAAATTATTTAAAATATATAAATATGTCCATTTATCATTAACAGTTACAAGTAGGGGATACAGTCCTTGGTTTTTAATTTATAATGAACTGTATATATGGCTTCCATCTTCTCTTACTATATTTCCCCTATTCTTGGCAAAACCTCAGGTAAGATTCTTTGATGATCAATTTAATTTCGGATGGCTATGAGCCCCAGATGGACAGGAACTATTCTCAACTTCCCAATGCAACAGAATTACTTCTGTCTGTCCTAAGAAAATCACAAGCTGAAGGAGGCAGATTTGCATAATAAGTCAAAGATACAGTGAGTCAGAAACTGCCTCTTGAGAAAATGTCATACTTGCAAGAGGACACGCAGTTTACATCGCATTGCAGTGCGGCCCAAACACTTCAAACAACATTGAATCCATCAGGTAATACAAGTTCTGATCAGAACTTTCTCTTCCTCTACCCTCTTCAAATGGAAAGGTTTTGTTTCCATAAAAATGTTGGTTATATTACTTTGATATCCAAATAAGGCCATTTAATGTCTTATGATAGAAGAATTTTTTTTTAATTCTGAAGGAAATATTCTAAAATTTCTCAGGCTATTTTAATGCCACCAGTTTCACTAAGCAATTTATCATTTATTTATTGCCAAGGTATCTACCATATTAAAAATGTTGGCTTTCCAAGTTCTAAATTACCTTATACAAGTTAGGCAGAGAAACCTAAGCCTTCAATTTACTTAACTGAGGTGCAAAATTAGATGACTGACCTATTCCTGAGTTAAATCTCTGTCAAATGAAAGAAAACTTTCACTGATCTTTGGCTATTGTACAGAAACTAAAAATATCAATAGGTCCAAAGTCGTATATCAGATATTCAATAAATATGATATTCAATAAATATAATGAGATCGTTTTTCCATAGCAAGAAGTTTAAATTAGTTATTGTTAATCTAATTTACCATTTCTTAACTTTAATGAACACCTAGAATACAGTAACAATGCATATTTTAGTGTCTTATGTGATAATCTAAACATCTGTGTCAGCTGTACAACAGTTTTGCTTGATTTTTCCCCTCTGGTAGATCAGTTTCCTGCTCTTCTTTACATCTGGAAATGTTTTACTGGATACTGGACACTGAGACTTTTACCAGAGTCACAGTGATGGGTAATTTTGATTTCTGAGACTTTTGACCTTCATCCTAGAACAAATTAAGTTATTTTGATATCATATAACCTTTAAGGATATAATTTATAATGTTCTTCTGTCAGCAGTATTTAGCTTAGGTGTAATTATTACTACTGAAGCAATACTTTTTTATGCGCTCTATCCAGTATCCTATAAATCATGAAGGTTTTCTAAAGTGACAGAGGCAGAAATACATCCTGTAGGAGTGGTGAGTACTATTACCTCTGACCCTTTCACATATTTCTTTTGTCAACCTTGAATAATTTCCTCACACTAGTAAAATAAACAATAATCAGCTGACTATTCAAGGGAATCTACTACCAGTTCCACAGATTTACATCTTGTTTATCTCTCTTCTTCCTGATACCCAGAGCAGTAAATTCCATCAGGATTTGCATCTCTGAACATTCTGTCTCTGTGAATGAAGTTGTCTGTTTCATCAGTCCACAACTTTTTTGACATCATAGACAAGTTTTAGCAAAGACATAGGGTGTACATGAATCCAGACGATCCAACTCATTGCATTTAGTGTGAACTTTATATCTGTAATGACATTTATATCTGTAATGATGATACATTGGGACATATAATGAAATAATTAAACAACTCACCAAAATGCAGAACTAGTAGGAAGCCTGAACTTGTTTTCTCCAAGCTAAATGGTCTCCGCTAAAGGTAATAGGAGACAGTGACACTGAAATGTGTTATGTCCAATCTACTCCATAATCACATTTTAATTATTGTTACTTCAGAAACCCTTGTTTCAGAAAGATAGACTGCCACCAATCGATAGAATTTTAAGGAGCCTGCAAGCAATTGATTATGACAGTCTCTGTGCAGACAAACCTCTCTGCTAACATTCATCTGTATTTGTAGTTACTTTCTAGCACTAGCATCACTGCCTCAGCTCCACCTCAGATCATCAGGCATCAGACACTCATAAGGAGCTCAAGCTTGATCCCTGCTCTGCGCAGTTCACAGCAGGATTCACACTACTACAAGAATCTTGTGCCCCCAATGACTTGACAAGAGGCACAGCAGAGGCATTACTGTGAGTGTTGGGAAACAGCTATAAATACACATGACGTTTTGCTATCCTGCCGCAGCTCACTTCCTGTTACATAGTCAGAATCTGAACAAGCAATGGACCTTACTCTTTGGTAGGGGAGGGGTTCAGGTTTGGCCTCTAGTCTATTAGGCTCTACGTGGGTTCCTTCTCCCTGAGGTGGAACCTGAACATTCTCCCAAGGCAGTCATTTGGGACAACTAGAGGTTTAAGTTTATTTCTTGTGTTTTAGGGATTACTATATTGCATCATTTCCTTAGTTTAGATATGTTCCCAAAAAGCATGGACACTTAAGTTGGACAGTTAATCCCCTAGTGCAACAGTGTAAGGAGGTAAGACCAGGTGCTGTGACATGTATTTTAATCATTAGGGTGGCATGCTTGTGAGTGAGTTAATATTGACTATAAATAGTTTTAAGGCTGTGAGTTCAAGCTCTCCTTCTCTCTCCTCTTGTGATTTTTTTTTCTGTCAAAAAGGGCTTTGCCAGAAGTTGGGGCCTCATCTTTGTCTTGGTCTTAGTGGTTTTAGAACTGTGAGGAAACAAATTTGCCTTTTTTATAAACTACCCAGACTCTAGCATTTGGTTATATCATCATGAACCAGACAATTCTTATATCTAGGGTCCATGAAAAGGCTAATACTTCAGCTTTGATTTTTACTGAGAAGGATTAATGATAAGTACAGTTTATTTACACCATCTCTCTTGAAGTAAAAACAGTGTTCCTATTTTTATGATAATCTCATACTTTCTCCATTAGCATGTGTGTGTGTGTGTGTGTGTGTGTGTGTGTGTGTGTGTGTGTGTGTGTGTTTGGTTTTTGCTTTTGACTTTTTTATGTGTTGTGTCGAGATTCAAAACCAGGGCCTCACACATGCTGGGCAAGGACTCTATTACTAAGCTATAACATCAAGCAGCATATGCTGTTGAATTATCATTTTCTTTTTAGAGATATTTCCAATATTCTATGCCTTCTGGTCATAGATATTAAGTTGGAATCTATTTATCAAATTCTGTAAAAGAGCCTGTTGGGATTTTTACTGGAATTGTATTAACTCTACAAGAATATTAGGAGAAAAACACATTTTAGTAAAGTTTGAGTCTTTCAGGCTATGAACCTAGTATATATTTCCATTTCTTTAGAACTTCTCTAGTTTATCTTAGAAATATTATAGTTTTCAGTTCACCAATAGAGAACATTGTTAAATTGATCCTTAAGTATCCTACGATTTTAGTGGTATTATGTATTTTATTTCAATTTCTAATTTTTCATTTCAAATATGTAGACATTTGACTGAATTTCAAATATAGATCTTGCATTTTATCACTTTGTTATACTTACCTGTTAGTAGCGTTCTAAAAATTTCTTAGAATTTTCTATAAAAATAATTATATTGTATACAAATAGAGTTTTAGGTTGGAGGTCCCATTTGACCCGGCCATTGCCCTGCTAGATATATACACACAAGAATTAAAAGACTCATATCACAGTGACATATGTGCACCCATGTTTATAGCAGCCCAATTTGTGATTGCTATATCTTGGAAACAACCCAACTGTCCATCAATTGGAGACTGGATAAAAAAGCTGTGGTTCTTCTACAGAATGGAGTATTACTCTGCCATAAAAAATGATAAGTTAGAATCATTTCTACTTAAATGGACATACCTTGAGGATATCCTCATAAGTGAAATAAATAGGTCACAGATAGGTACATATCGCATCTTTTCTCTGGTATGAGAAAATAAAGATGTAAATGAGTCCTAGAATTGTATGTTATATATTGTGAAATAGAAAATGCTCAATGTAAAATAGGAAGAAGGGGGAAAATATTGAGATTGTAACAAAAAAGTAAGCAAACAAATTTTATGTATATGGGGGGCGGTAGGGTGGATAGGGCTATGGGAAAAAATGAGAATTAAGTTGTGTTTTATACTGGTACAAATCCTCATTATGGAGTGCAATCATGATGTGTATATGTAATGTATCAATAAAGATTAAAAAATTTTAAAAAACCAAACAAACAGGGCCGGGGAGTTAGCTCAGTGGTTCCGGCGCCTGTCTCGCAAGCGCAAGGGCCCGGGTTCGATTCCCCGGTAACCACATAACAATACTGGGTGTGGAGACCCACACCCAGCAGCAACCAGTACCACATACCGCAGTGCCAGGCGTGGTGGCTCACGCCTGTCATCCCAGCACTCGGGAGGCAGAGGCAGGAGGATTATGATTTGAGTTTGAGGCTGAGCTCAGGGCCAGCCTGAACCACAAAGCGAGACCCTGTCTCAAAAAACCTAAAAAAAAAAAAAAAACAAAAACAAAAAAAACCCAAACAAACAAAAAACAAATAGAGTTTTATGTTTTTCTTATTGTAGCTAATTTTTTTTTTTTTTTTACTTTTCATTGCATTATTTAGGGCTTTCTTTAAATTGTTAATAGATGAGAGTGAACTTTTTTTGTTTCCAATTTTAGGGAAGAAGTTTAATATTTCTCCCTTATGTATGCTATTTTCTGTGAGCTTTGAATACAATAGATGGGTTTTTTAAATCATATTGATGCAGTTCTACCAGTTCCTGGCCTGCATGGAGTTTTGTCATCATCTATTAGAATGATGATACGATTTTTTTATTCTGATAATATGAACACACTTTTTGTCTTTTACTCTGTTAGGAGGGTATACCACACACTGATTTTTGAATGTTAAGCCCTACATTTTTGAGATGAGCTATGTTTT
>PVIR01019622.1:0-31752 GCA_004026965.1 Petromus typicus
CTACCCCACGCGGAGCGCCCGGCCGTGCTGCTCCCACTTCTTTCCCAGCGGGCGCAGAGCGGAGCCCGCGCGAGCCATGGGGGGCTGCGAAGTCCGAGAATTCCTGTGGCAGTTTGGTGTCCTTTTGCCTCTGATGACCGCCTGGCCGGGCTGCTGTAGTCACGTCTCAAGCAACCAAGGTAAGGGGCAGTGTGGGGAGCGGGAGGGCCGGGAGGACGGTGCTCCGCGCCGGTGCCCTCGGCCTGCCGCGGTAACTTGGTCGCAGGTCCGCTTCCCGAGGGCCCGCCTGGGGTTCGGTGTTCCCTGACCAGGGCACCCTGTCTACACCCGGGACCGCGGCCGTCGTCGGACCCTCGATACCCCGTGCTACGCGATTTTTAAACGGGTACCTGAGCCTTGGCAGCACGTGGGTCACTTCGCCCGCGCAGGGCTGCCAATCCCCCCCCCACCCATGGCTCCGCCGGATGTCAGGCTCCTGGGCACAGACCTGACGGAGGTGACAGGGCAAGATTTGGATCCTCCCGCTGCACCTCGACCGTGTGTCAGCCTGTGTCTCCAGCAACTCCACACCCTGGCCCCTTCTGGGCACGGCACTGGAACTAGGTCTGCCATCTGGATCATAGAATACAGGCTGCTTCCAAAGCACTCCCTGATTTCTGTTGTGGTTTTTATTTCTTGAGAGTGGACAGTAGGTAAGTGTTGAGTGTGTTTCCAAGTTGTGAATATTCAGAGATCGTTGTCAGATTTTGGAGGACTTTGTTTCCTTGGGTAAGGTGGTAAGGAAGTGCGTGCAAAGAATAGAAAAGACTTAAAATCTTTGAGCATTTTCTTTCCTTCTATTCTAACAATCCTTGCAAAGTATATCACTTTTCACTTCTGTCATGGGTATTTAAAGAGCTACAAAAATATCACCTGCGTGTTCTAAATCCCTTCAGACTAAGTATTGAATAACCATAAAAGTTTCACAGCACTCACTTGGAAGATTGCTCTCCCTCGTGCTGTGATGCCTGCCCTTGTACTGTATCCAAAGGCTTTCGGTATAAACACCTGTGGTCTGTCATTGTTGCCAGTTCACACACACTCATGTATTCCAGGGTCTTGAATTAATTTGCAGATGTAAAAGTGGAGGTAGGTGACTTGGTGACTTCTATAGGACATTATTTACCTGAAACGATGAAAGCTGAGAGAAGGCAAATACAACAGTACACTTTTTTTTTGTTTGCAAATCTATATGACCACGTAATTTTTTCTAATAAATATTTCATATAGAATTCAGAATTACTATTCATTTCTCATTTTTACAGTTGGTACTTGTGGAGTGTTCATTAATTCTTATTTTTCTGACATATTGCACCCACAAACGCATATGTGAATATGGAAAATATAGATAACCTCCATGATTTCAAAATCATATCCCATAATATGACAAATGTAGTGCCATATATCTTCATACAACATCCCTCATTCGTTTTCAAGGGCTGTTAGTATGAATTACCAAAGAAGTAGCTATTTTACCTAAAAGAAATTAGAAGATTATTATAACTAACATAATTTTTTACTTGACCTTTTTCATTATGAGAGAAAATAATTTTTTATATTTGGAATCTCTGACATTTATGTTATTAAGTGTCTGTGGACACTAAAGAGGTATGTTCTTTGAGAAATAAGTTTGCTAGAAGTTCTTAACAGTTGTTCCCACAGCCACAGTAGGCCTGAGTTGAGTCATATAAATACAACATGCATGTGAATTGCCACATTACTAGAGGCTATTCTATCAAAATATGTCAGATTAAAGTATGACTTTTCAGATGCTTAAAGAGTTACTGTATAACTTCTTCAGATAACTTTTATCTTTTTAAATGACTTCTCCATGTAATTTAATCTTACATTAAATACCAAATAATAGCTTAGTTTCAGAGAGTAGCTTGGATTAATGTTGAATGAATATTGCACAATTTTTTCAATAAATAGGACTGTTACATATTGTGTACTATAACTTGTAAGTTGTATTCATATACTGAAAACATAGGTGGTACATATGATAGAATTAGATGAAACATAACAAAAAGTAAGATTTTGTGATATTTGGGTTCTTCAAAATAAAATTGTAGACAAAAAGTGATTATAATTTTTAATTATTCACAAATTATTGTTCATGCAGTGCTTTTTTCTCTTGAGTTTTTGTTTGGACCACCTCCAGGGACTTCTGAATGGTTTATATCCCACCTTATAAAAATGATTTTTGAGTTAGGGACTCACCATACAGTACTTCCTAAAATCTAAATTACAATGATTAGAAATTTTGCCTAATAAATGTAACTAAGTTTTAAATATCAAAGAAACTACACAAATGGATAATTCAATATCATCCTATTAATGTTAGCCTTCTCAAGATTTTAGAGATTTTTTTAATTTGCAAGTTCATGAGTACTTAAGTCAAAATACCAACTTTTGCACATCTGAAACATTATACATTACAAAAATATGTATATGGAATGAAATGATTAATATAAAATTAAATTTCTTAAAGCATAAAATATGATTATTTTTAAAAGAACATCTTTCATATCCTAGTAATTTTCGCTGTCTTATTTTTGGAATTCACTTAGTTGATAAAATTACATTTTTGCATATTTCATTGATGAGGCACTGGCAGATTTTTAGTGTTATGTATCCATTTTTACCAAATTATATAAAACTATGACAAAAAAGAATGAATAAGGACCCTTCACCCCCTTCTAAATTCAGTTTCTATAATTAGGGTCTGATCATGACTATGAGACAAAAATTGAACTATCTCACTCTTCTAATCCTATACTAACAATGATGTGACAATAGGGAGGATCTTTTTATCTTTAAATTGACTCTAAAGCTGTGCATCATATAGTCAAAATAGATCAGTTTTACTCTGTTACCTAAACCTCCTTGAATCAATCAGAACGTAGTGGTTCGTCTTAGATCACTTCTAAGTAAATGCATGGTTTGTATTCATATCTCTCCTTAATTTTCCTTATACTTGAAGACAGTATTAGGTGTTTATAATTTATGTAAAAATCAAACTTTATTTACTAAAGACATATAACACTTCATTTCTCTGTTGGGCTCTTATGTAAATATAAAGCACAGTTTTGCTTCATATGCACGTTAACTGTCTATATCAGTTACAATGGTTAGTAGCCACCCGGGGTCCATTTATTTAAAGATTACTCTGCTTTAGCATGAAATATTTTGTGGCTTAAGCAAATTAACACATTTATAAATGTACTTATGTTTAGGAAAATAATCAATTGCACATACAAGTTAAGAAATGGTTTAGGTATGTGAGACACACTGTATGCCATTCAAATCCTAGCAAGTCTCTGAGGTGTACCCTTGTCTCAACACTTTTTTAGTATAAACATGGTGGAGATTAATGTGTATATATTTGCAATCAAAATAGTTTGAATTTTCTTAGTGTACATTGTTAATTATTGAACTGAACTCATACAGCAAGATTAAGTTGTTGATTAAGTTGATACATCCGCAGAATTATATTACAGTTATGATTTCAGTATACTTCAGTGTTTCAGTAGACCTCAAGTTGAAAATATGCTATATTTGCTCTTGTCTTATCTTTTGATAAATATAAAATTTAGATAAAGGAAAGTTGTAAAGCAGTTAGACATGTTCTGCATCCTTATGGAGCATGCCTAAGTAAATATAAAATATAACAGTTGTTGAAATTCTGTAGAAAGAACAATGAAAACAGTGAGATACAGTACTAGCCATTATTGGAAAGTAGAAATGCGTGTGTTTTGGGATGATATTTAAGCTTCATTCATAGGAAGGAGAAAGGACTAAAGGTCAGAAATAGAAAGAAGTAAAGGTAGAGGAAACAATGTCAGCAATGAAGAATGAGCTGGATGTATTTGAAGAATCGAGTGCAATGTGACTGGAATTTTCCAAACAAGAAAGAGAGTTGCAGAAAGTGAGATTTGAAAGGTAGCAATCAGATTCTGTGAAGTAGGAAAAAAAAAACAAAGAAATTAAGTTTATGTATTATCCAAAGAAAAATGTGACTTGGGAGATTTTCATCAATATATAGATTGAGACATTTTACATTTTAAGAGTACTGTGACTAGTGAGAAAAGAGGTGATTGGGATATAGAGTAGGAGGAAGAGTCCCTCATGCAAATGAGTATTGTGGCTGCCAGGGGAAATGGAGAGCAAAGTAGGTTACATTTTTTAGGTAAAATTTATGGGACTGTCTTCATCCCATGATGAAATACAGTGCTGTCTCAGCTCATAAACACTTTTGTTTTCAGTTTGGTTTGCAAGTAGAAGTGTTTTTTGTTTTGTTTTGTTTATAATCTTTGCATTGGGTGGCTCCATGACTGAGACCAGCATTCTCACACAAACACACATATGACCATCTTATCCAAAATTATAGAAGAGAGTAAGTTCATGAAGTGAGGCTCCTTGTAAATGTAGATATTGAACATTCTTTGAGTTTTCCTCTCAAGCAAAATTAAAATTGCAAGTAAGTATTTAATTACCGTGACCTTACTATATAATTATTGACAACGAGCAGTTGATAAAAGAAATGGGGTGAAACAGAACTACATAATAATTGTGGAATCCTCCTTTCAGATTTTACTTAGTTAAGATTATCATTTCAAAAATAATCTTAACAGTACAATTTTGCTATTTCAAACACTTGTAAAAAATTTCACTCACTTTGAGATCTGAAAATGCAATTTGCTACTGTTTTTATGACACTGTAGCTTTCTTACTGTAGTTATTTTTTATCAGAGTAGATAATTGCCCAAGTAGGCATGATGTCTTCACAGGACAATATAGTAATCTAGTAGGGTCTGGTTTTAGCTAATGAAGAGCGGTATGTACTTGAAGGTTAGCAAATGCACTAGCTTACCTTTTGCTTTTGTTCTCCTTTCTCTCTGTATTTAAGTGAAGAGAAGCAAATAAATATGCAGAAATCTTAGACCTAGAAAATGAAATTTAAGGATAGGTGGCATTCTTGGGGGCTGAGACTAGGCACGAAACTTTTGGACTGTTGAACAATACTGAATTTTATGCAGTTTGAACTTCCTTGACAAGTTAATTACCCATTACTTTGAGTTGCTTTTGGGTAAAATCATATAAAAGTTTATTAAATATATAGAAGCATACAAATTTCTAGCTTAACACTCATATATGCTTATGAGTGTCTACAGTATTTAGAAAATTCAACTTCACAGATATTTTATTTAAACATTTCTGCATGTATTAAAATGTATTTTCAGATGTAGAATATATTTTTTGATCTTAGAATCTAAGTGTTCTGCAAGATGTTTTTATAAGTATTCTCTATCACTGAAAATTGGCTTCTTATGATATATACAATTTCAGTTATAAACAGTTAAATAAAAACATTCTTTTAGATATTTATGTATATGTATATGAAGTTTGCCATGCACTAGGCAGTGTTCTTCCTGTGTATAAGTACTGGAGGAGAACTTGCACTCTTGAATATATGATCCAGGGCAGAGGTTCCAGTCAGTTTCCAAGTCTGACAATAAATTTCTAAAAATCAAATTCATAATGAGCAAGGAAATCTTTAAAAATATATCTGTTATATGATAACATATACTGATTCCGATTAGTGATCAGTCTTCATAATGTGAAATATTTGTGTAGCATTTATTTAAAGGTAATTATCTATTCCTTTGCTATATTCCTTCTAGAGTTAAGTCATCAGTAGCCACATGGTAAATGGCAGCCATCATCCTGGCTAGTGGCTACAGTTGTGAGTGCCTTACAAAGGCCATCCATTGCTTAGAATTTTGATTCTCTGTTACTGCTACATGTCTGTAAGTAGTTGATATTCACTTTTAAATTACAGTACTTAGGTTTTTGGAAGAAACAGTATTATAGTAATTGAGCTTACATGAGGGACAAGGAAGTAAAAAAAGACTACAGTTTTACTTTTAAATGGCTTCATGAGAATCTTATTAACTTTATTAGAGATTATGTTTAATGATATGAAAATATAATAAGTAAATATATATTTTTAAAACACATAGTATTTGTGCTTACAAAAAATATTTCACATATCTAATAGCTTTCTATATACTGCAACATGAAGCAAACATTTGTCAAAGTGATATTAGAATGGCCTATTCAGGTTGTTTAAAGGAAATTAAATTTTATAGATAATAACTTACATTGTATTCTCTGAATAATAATATATTCAGCTAACTTCCCAAGTCCTCTAGATGGTAGTCTCCCTGCTGACCTGTGCTTGGTGGATTAATTGAAACTCATTCCTCTTCCTTATCTCACTTAAAATTTCAGGTATAAAGGTCAAATTTTTTGTCATGAGAAAAACAAAATAAAATAATTGTACGGCCTTAGAGAAGTGGATGTTAAGAAAGTAGAAGAACTTACTCTCTTGATTTGCTTTTATAATTTAAGTAGTTTTGTGAACATCTAGATCTAATAAAAAGCACTTTTCTGTAATTATTTATATATACTTTTATTGTCAATAAGTGATAGTAGGATAATTATGTTCTTTTATGTGATTGTGATGTACTCTAATGCATTTTGTGGTACGTGAGCCTTGCAAATGGATGCACTTTCTTTGAACAATATATTGATGTGACATCTAGAATAAGGACAAGGAATTACTAATATTAAAATTTTACAAAATTTAAAACATTTATAGAGATATACCTACTCAAGGGAATTATAATTAAATATAGTTTAAAGTTAGTAAAAATATTTTATTGACTAGAAAATAAAAATCTGTTCATCCTATTATCATGTATTTCAAAAGAATTATAAAATTGATCCTAAACTGATGATTGATTCAAATCTTAGTGAAAATATATCCTAATGTTATCTTAATTTCTCTTTTTAGAGATAAATGTTTTTGTTTTAATGTTTCAATAATTTAATATTGCTAAAAATAATTTCAATTAAATATTCAGAAAATTTAATTGTCTAGAGGCAAACAAAGGAAGTATTCAGAAAATTAACATCTTAATGAAATAGATTTTTCAATACAATCTGTTACTCAAATATCAACAGGCATACAACTGGTAGAGAAAGAGGTTCACGTGGCACTATTTTTAAAATGAGCCTGTTGGTGAAGGATTTTATGTATATGATAAAAATACTCTGACATACCTTGATTTCTGTGTCTTGAAAAAAATAGTTGAAACAATTTTTTTTAATATTGAAAATTTATTTTTCTCTGATATTAAGGTGAACATAAAATATTTATCTTGTGAATGAAAGTGAAAATAATTAGAGTAGTGCTTGTCAGTAAGTGTGAAGAAAAATAATAGAGCAAACTGTTAGATGTCAGGGCACAAAACCATAATCAGTGCTATCAGTTTCCAAAGTAAAATTATACCTCTACTTTGATCCCTCTATAAATGATTTTTATAGTACCTACAGAACAAAAACAAAATGAAATTCGAGTACTCAGAAAAGTTTTAGGATGTTAGATCATTCAATGAAGGGAGACTGCTGTCACCTTTGCTATTTTTATGCTGATTTTAATGAATGAGCAGTTGGAAAGAGATTTCAATTTTATCTAAGCAAAAATAAAAATCAAGAAATTTAGAAGTGTATACTGTCTATTTATTAATGTGATTTTTTAAAAATTTAAACTAACATGTTTCAATTATATGATTCTATACTATGTTAGAACAAAACATAAATTACAATAACTTATTTTATAGTGCTATAAAGACTTTTTTAAAGAACTTGTGGCTCACCCAAGCTATTAGAATAATTTAATTTAATAAAAATTTCACATAGAAAAAAATTTGTTAGTTTGCTAGCTTGAGCACAAACTTATCCACAGATGCACCTTTTAAAATTTTTTGTAGATGCCTACTAACTAGAAATTTAATTATTTAATGTGAATATTAACATCTTAAAAATTTAATATACTAAAGCTAAATGATACTTTTCCAAACAATACCAAGCTTTAAAGTCAAATAAATTTTTAAATATGATTCTATTATAAAGTTTCAAATATATCTTCATTACAATACGTGTTACTTTGGGTTTTTGGTTTCTTTTTGATGTGTAGAAATAAACACTTTAGTTTTCAATCTCTTGATTTAATTATATTTGCAGAATTTTCAAACTGGTTCAACTTCATTTATTTATACATTTATTTATATATCCAGTTTATAAATAGGATACATTTATTGCAGTCATGTTTCTTCCCTCCGTTGGGCACTGGAAATACATGGCTGGAATCTACTTCTCCCAATTTCTAGGCGTTTAAGATGTGGCTTATGAAAATAGTCATATGTCAGCGGATAATTAAAACATTAAAGTGTACATCAGAATATTTAGCACTTTTATACATTTAAGCAACTCTTTAAAGTGATAAGAAAGCATTCTTAAGGATCTATATAGAGACTTTGAGAATAAACATTCAGTGCATCACAGTTATATATTGGATATGATTTTGCATAACTACTGGAAATGAAATAAAATCTGCCCCTTTCCCAGAATAGTGTTATAAAATTGAAGAGATACACCTAATATCAGAACACTAGTAATACAGCAAAGATGAAATGAAGTGAAATAATAGAAATTTTACAAACAAATAACCTTGACACAGGAGAAATTACAATGAGTCTCACATTTATCAGGTTTATCATCATGTGTATTTGAAAATAATGAGAATTAACATAGGTAACTCTTCGGGAGGCATCAATTATTTAGTTTGTTTGGATTGAAAGTTTAGGGGAGTCTACCTTTAAAGATAAAAATCCAAATTTCTTATATTGAACATTTGTCAGTAAATGGTACTAATAAAACAATAAAACTTTATTAAAATTTTATTTTGCTCTCTAAAAATATTAATAGGGTTTTAAAACCCTATCTTTTGCTTTTAAAAAGATCAAAGCAGAAAATTATTTTAATTATTTATAAGTGACCTAGTGTATTAATTATTTTCACATTTAAATAAGTATAAAATTGACAATAGCCATGCACTTTTCTTACATGTGATTTAAAATGTTTCTTTGAGTTACTACTTGCCATCTCCTGTCATGTAAAATTCTTGCTTTATTGTAACTTCCTTTCCTAAATTTATTACATTTTGTTTTTAGCAGTGTTTCAGAATTTGGGAATTACTGGTTTCTTTAATATTTACCTTTGGAAATTAGTTAAGTTACAGTTGGATAGATTCTGTACTTTATATTTGAGAAATGTTCCTCTGGAAGCACGTAGAAGTACAGACTGCTGCCAGGACATGGTCTTTCTAAACATAAAATTCAATAGCAGATTACCCATGATTAGCTGTTGACATTTAGATTTGCACATTTAGAATGTCAGAAAGCACTGAAAACTATCAATCTAGTTTCTAAATGACAATTATGCTTTTGTTTTCAAATCAAACATTGGTCTTCTCCTTCCCCATAGAAAAGGATATAGCTTTTTCTAAAATAATTATAATAATTACAGATGTATTCATAAAAGTAATGAAAGTTTAAGAATTAATTGAAAAAATAGCAATCTGCTGATAAAGCTAGTTGATTAATAATCAGTTTGCCTACATACAAGCTTATCATATGTACATTTTTATTGGTGTATTTACTGTCCAAATGTAATATTACCATGTTCAATTCAGTTGCTTTTCCTTTAAATTTAAAGTATGAAATTTTTCCAGATCAGTCCAGTGGTAGATAATCTTTTATATGAACTGACTTTTTATTTACCTCTGTCAGCTGTTCTTAAATTGAAATAGTTTTACTTTTATTATGTTAAATTATTAATATACAATTTACATGTGTCACATTAATTCCACATATTTCTCCCCAGTTGACTTTTAGTTATTTTCATTATTGTTTGCATAGCAGGATGGACTTTAGCCCTCACTAATGTTTTCTGTTCAGCATCTTTTCCTTCAAAGATTTGCTTCTAAAGAAGTCTCATGCATGCATTGATGACTGGGTAACTGGGAAATAAAATACCTATTTAGCAATCCCTGTGAAAACAGCTTGTGCACTAATAATCTAAGCTTCCTGATAAGAGGTCAGTTGCAGACCTATATTTCATGGATCATATTCTGAAATGCTGTTTGTTACCTTCCAGTTTAAATCTGAACCACCCAAATCCCTTTTCCTGATATTGACACGAACAGGAACGGTTGATAGCTGCTTGGTTTAAAGTAGGAGAGAGAGCAGGGGAAAGGTAGAATTAACCTAGGAGGAGTCTTATCCAAGAGAATGAGGCCAACACAAAAGTAGATGCGACTGGCTTTACTGTAGGTAAGCATCCAGTCATTGGTATTATCCAAGTCTGAAAAACATCTGGACTGGAAAAATTAGAACATAGTTGAAATCAGGTTGAGAATTTCCTAATAGTTCAAGACTGATCTCCAGGTGAAAGCAAATCTCATTCTTCAGAACTTACTACATTGATGGGAGAATTGCTTTGTTCTGTTTTATAGTACTGGGTTACAAACCCAGGTAGACTCTATAACTGATCTACACCAATAGATATTTTTATTTTAATTTTGAAATTGCTGTCCAGGCAATCTTCTTTTCTCTGCCTCACTAGCAGCTGAAATTATAGGTGTGTGCTACTGTATCCAGATGCAAGTTGCAGTGATAGCTTCTTGAACTTTTTCTCAGTATTGTATTTTTTTGTTTGTTTGGTTGGTTTTAAAGCTAAGGATTAAACTCAGGGCATTCTTATATTAAATGTTCTCTGTCCCACTGAACTATGCAGCAGCCCAATTTCATACAGTTTTTAGTGTGGAGAGAATTATACCTATTCTTTTAATTGTATTTTTAAGATATGCCCTAGCTTGAGGTTAATATATTATTCCTCAGAGAATGTCCTGATGGCAAACATTTACTTTGAAGATATAAAGTGTTGGAGAAAGTATTTAAGCAGAATGTTGAAAAGTGTTTTTACACTTGGATCTGTTACTTTCTCTTTTAAGTGACAACAAAAAGGCCAACATTTATATATGAGAATTTTCATTACAGCCTTATTTATAAAATGGAAAACTTGGAATCAAAGTAAATATCCTCAAATGGGAAAGTCTTGGAAACCTGGAAATCTTCCTTTATTTGAATATATTTGTGTATATATCTTGAATGAAAATATGTGCCTACATAAAAATTTCCAAATTCTTCCTGAGGTAAAGTGGAAGCACTTGCTTTGGAAATGAGGGAACATCAAAGGTATTACACAGAAGTAAAGAAAGAAGGATTGCAAAAAAGAAGAATGATGATTTTGGTGGAGTAGATGGAGATTTTGGGATTATAGTTGCCAAGGATATGGTGATAAAATGATTATTATTCTAGTTCTAATTATTGTGGAAGCTGGAATGTTAACTATTGCCTTTACCACATTCTTGGTGAACATTATATTAGTTATACTATGTGGCATAAAAATAGGAGTAAAAGTGCTTCAAGGAAAGGTAAGTTGGTTACCCCCCCACACACACACATACACTAACTTCACAAAAGCCCTAAGTACATCAGAGCTTTAGCAAACTGGCAGAATATTGTAAAGACTTTTTCACACTTTGTAGGCTATTCGGCGCAGCCACTGGTCCAAGGTTCTGGAATTCTGTTCCTATCTTCAGTTAAGGCTCCAGCCCTTTCCAAACAGTAATATTGATCTACCAAGTGTGACAGAATCTCCACAGCATATTCACAGAGGACAAACAAACCAGGTCAGGAAATAGATCCCTATATCATCTGATGAATAAGTGCAAAACTCAGACTGTATTTGTTGGCTGTCATTCAGAGCTTGGAAGTTATCACAGCCCCACGCTGTAATGATTGTAAAAGAGGATGCAATATGGCTTTTTGAAAACACCTCAGACGTCTGTAGGACAGGGAAATGTCATGTTTCCTTTTTTTTCATTAAAAATGGTAGTTTCATTTAAGTTAAAGGATCCTTTTTAAAAATTTAATGGAGACAGAAATGGTTTTATATTTGGGAGAGTTACATGAGGGGGAAAACATATAGTAGAGACAAAAGGAGTACAATCAAATATAATTATTACTTTATAGATAAAGATATCAGAGCATGGAGAATAAGTAAATATCTCGAGTTGGAGAAGTAGAAGAGTGTGGTCTTGAATTTTAGGCACTTTAGGTTTGTCAAAATCTGTATTCTCAATCATTGAATAATGTTGCCTTATACAATTGTGTCAGAAGTAGCTGGATTTCACATTAGTAATTAGAAAAAGTACATATTAGTACTTAGAAAAAAGACATAGTTTGTTGCCTTTTCCTCCTGTTCTTAGGTACTACTATAATTTTAATATTGCTATTGTATAATTAATGAGTGTTTCTTCTCAATACTAAGTGTGCAGCCACTTGGGGCAGAAATAGTATCATCCTCTCTCAACTGCACATAAAAGTAGTAATGTACATCTGCTGATCCTTTTCTTCTGAACATGTGACTTAAAGATTTACATTCTAATCAAACAAGTGCAAATGAATATAACTATTAAGTACAGGAGGCAAGTTTTATATGTTATGCGAGGTATTGATTTTTTAACAATTTTAAAAATAGGCTATTTGGCTATTTCTTTAGTTCTGTCATTTTAAAAGCAATTGTTTATACTCAGTTCATATCATCTTTCTACAAAGATGAACACATACAGTCTGAAACACTGCTAATTGCTCTAGTAAAATTTAAGTAGTTTTTTCACTTGAGCACAGTAGTTCACATAACCCTGTATATCTCATTTTAGTGCTATCATAAACTATAAATTTAAAGAATGTTTTTTCAGCTATAGTTAAGGCCATATTGCATTAAGCTTTCCAAATATAACATTGCTCAAGGCTGTTGCTATCAGTAAAATCAGTTCTAACTTAAAAATAAATGGATAGTGTACAATTCTGTTTTTACAGAGGATTTTTTTCCTTCTGAAAAACATGAACACATTTTATAGTCGGCAGTCTTTGCCATGAAGTACACACATAAAAATGTATCTCTGGGAGATGAAAAGTTTTATACACTAGAAAAAATAAGACCAAATGCTTTTTAACTGTGGATATGAATTTAATTCTACAGCTCCCACTTTATGTTCTTTTTATCCCACCTCTTTAAGGTAAGTATGGAGCATAAATTACTCTACTTATTTTACTAATGGAATTTGTATGGAAGTTGTTACTTTGCAAAGATGATAGGGTGACTCAGTAACCACAAAGAAGAAAGAAAAGTACTGCTAAGGACCGGGGAGTTAGCTCAGTGGTTCCGGTGCCTGTCTTGCAAGCGCAAGGACCCGGGTTCATCCCTGGTAACCACATACCATACTGGGCGTGGAGACTCATGCCCAGCAGCAACCAGTACCACATACCACAATGCCGGGCGTGGTGGCTCATGCCTGTAGTCCCAGCATTTGGGAGGCAGAGGCAGGAGGATTGCTGTGATGTGAGTTTGAGGCTGAGCTCAGGGCCAGCCTGAACCACAAAGCGAGACCCTGTCTCAAAAAACCAAAAAAAAAAAAAAAAAAAAAAAAAAAAAAAAAAAAAAAAAAAAAAAAAAAAAAAAAAAAAAAAAAAAAGAAAAAAAGAAAAAAAAAAAAAAAAGTACTGCTAAGTTTGTTAGGTCTGTATATTCCACATGGGAAGAAGAATTTCAAGTAAGTCCTAGAATTTAAAAATGCAAATACATTTTAAAAATTATCCTTCTATTAATATCTTTAAACATTTTTAAGCATCAAAGCTACTCATGATAAATAATGCTGGCTTGTTTTAAATGAATTATAAAGATCATAAGGACTTGTTTTTGATAGATTATATGTTCCTTGTATATTTTTAAACAGTAAATTCATAATTATGATTTTAAACCACATTGCCATTTTAATGTCATTTTCGTCATATATTTTTGTGGCTATTTAGTATATACATTTGTTTCTCTATTCTTCATTTATTTTTACACATTTATCTTGATTATTTTAAAGTTATGCTAGGCGTGGTATACACCGTTATGAACAATGATATAAGTACTAATAAGAAGTATCATAATTGGACCAACCTTAATGTTTTTCTGTATTGTATTCTTTTCTCCTAATTTAGAACTAGCAGAGCAATCATCAAGTCTTGGTTTCTAAATGATTGCTATGAAGTTATTTAAATAAAAGTTTCTTGAGGCAAAAAGCCCAACTGGTTGGATTTAGTGTGTTTGAGATAGTGTTTAGGACTCTTCATTTTATTTATTTATTTTTTTAATTTTTTGAAGCAGAGTCTCACTTTGTAGTTCAGGCTGTCCCTGAACTCACTGTGTAGCCCAGGCTATCCTTAAACTCATGGCAATCCTTCTGTTTCTTGAGTGCTGGGATTACAGGCATGAGCAGCAGGAATAATCATTGTAAATAAATGTACATGGTTTAGATGCAGATGTTTTAGAAAACCTCAGTTGGATATCCCATCTCTAACCATTTGATTTTTTTTTTTTTTGCAAACAATTGAAACTGAAGCTAACTAACCTAAGCAGCAAAGAAATTTATTGATAAGACAGTTGGGTAGCCCCCAAAATCAAAGAGGATTCTAAAGAATCCTCTTTGGGTAAGACATCAACCAGAGTGGAATGCAGGATGAATCCTCAGTTTCAATAGGCAGAATTGGTTTTAGCCATTTCCTGTCCTTGTATTTCTCAGCAGAAAATTAGTCATGCAAGAAGAAATATGATGGGCCTTGTTTAAGTAGCAGCTCCACCAAGAATTGACACCATAGCCTGGTTCAAATAATTCCTTAACAATCTCCCATTAGTGGGATGGACAATCAGTAACCCAAATACAGCAATACAGCATCTATCTAATCACTTATAATCACACAAATGACTTCTTTTACAATTTTGTTATCTTAAAAATAAATGAAAATAAAAAAGATGACATGATTTTTTTCAATTTAAGGTTGTGTAGATTCCTGGTTGAACACAGGAGATTTAGATATCATTTTTTGCTCCTACTCTCAATAGAATATTAGTGATACAAAGGTACATATAATAAAGTCATGAAGACAGTTTTTTAAAAATGTAGCATATGTTTGATTTTCCCCAAGCACAATTTGAATCATCTGTCACGATAAAACTATTGTTCTGGAGGTTAAAAGAGGAGAGAACATATGTGTTACCTTCTATCCTTTTTTAAAAAAATAACTTGACTCTCAGCAAATTGGATAAACTATGTCAAAAATTTAGGGGCATTCAAAATATGGTCCTTAATGTGTCATTTCTGTGTGGTTGCTTAATATGAGAAAATTTGTAACACAAAATACAAAGTCTGGTATTGGCTTAGTTTTGATACACAACTGTTACCAGAACAACTTAGTTCCTAAAGTGTAAAAACAAATAAATATACTTCTAAGCTTTATATTTTTTAAAAATGACATTTTAAGATACTTGAATTCTAAGACTGCCAGTATTTTCCCCATAAAAACTGTAAAGAGGAGATTATTCTCTATTTGCTACTCTGCTTATTTTTTGTTTGGTACCATTGGTAGTATTCCCTTTATAATATCCAACAAACTTTAAAGTGGATACTCTTGTCATATTCATTTCATACGTGAGGAATCAGGACACAAAAAAGTAAGTTGCGAATGTGTGTAAATCCAAAATTATGTGCTCTAGTGCTAACTCCCAATACTTCAGAATTTGATATTATTTTTAGAGTTCTTGGAATCATAATTAGAGAAAATTAAGTCATAGTGGCAGAAGATTGGTTGTGTGATGCAGTATGTCTGGTGTCCTAATGAAAAGAACTTTTGGCACTGACATACACACAAGGGGAAAGGCAGGCATGTGTGAAACCACGCATTGGAATGATAATCTACAGACCAAAGCATGCCACATTACCAGCAAGCCACCTGAAGAGAAGAGAGAGACATGGGGCAGTTTCTCCAGCAGAGAAACCCTGACAATTTGGCTCCGACTTCTAACATCTACAAATGTAAAAAGACAGCTTTCTGCTACTCTAAACTCAACCAGTTTGTAATATTTTACTAAGGCAGTGAAAAAAGAATAATATAGAGAGGGATGATTTTGATCTTAGACATTACAGCTCCAAAACTTGTATTTTTAATGGACACAGTGCGTTGTATGCCTATAGCTAGGAGAACTGAGTAAATTTAACATCAGTTAGGTTGTGAATGACATCTAGGTTAAGTAAAACTAATCCAGTCTAAGGATATTAATGGCATTTTTTGCCTGGTACTTGAAGTGCTTCTCTATAACAGTGTTGTGTGGGAAGGAAATCTAAAATACAGGTTAAGTATCTTTTTTCTGAAATGCTTGGGACCACAGTGTTCTAGATTTTGAATTTTTATATATTTTGAAATATTTGGTTATACATAATGGGATATTTTTAGAATGGAAGCTAAGCCCTCACATAAAATGTTATGTTTTATATACACATTTTACACATAGCCTGAACACAATTTTATATATTATATTCAGAGTACTTTCATTTTGAATCACATCACATCTGCCACTTGTGCAGTCATCTAGTGCCCAAAATGATTCAGATTTTGGATTTTCAGATTACAGATGTTCAATGTTTTACTTCACTTATGACTCATGATCTTAGAACAAAAATAACAGATACAGTATAACTAAATAGTTGGAAAAATAATGATCTGAGAATTTATCTATCAGTTATAAATCAGCTAAGTTAACATGACTTCATTTAAAAGTCCGAAAACAGGGGCCGGGGAGTTAGCTCAGTGGTTCCGGCGCCTGTCTTGCAAGCGCAAGGGCCCGGGTTTGATTCCCCGGTAACCACATAACAATACTGGGCGTGGAGACCCACACCCAGCAGCAACCAGTACCACATACCACAGTGCCGGGCGTGGTGGCTCACGCCTGTAATCCAAGCACTCGGGAGGCAGAGGCAGGAGGATTGTGATGTGAGTCGGAGGCTGAGCTCAGGGCCAGCCTGAACCACAAAGCGAGACCCTGTCTCAAAAAATCAAAAAAAAAAAAAAAAAAAAAAAAAAAAGTCCGAAAACATATGTCTCTCTTAATCTCTGGACAGTCGTGTGATGGTTCTTCTTGGAACATAACTATTATCAAATTGGTCGTCTCCAGAGAACATACATTTTACACTGAACCAGGCTTTAAGTGCATTAAGCAGGGAAAATGTGAAATAAAATTCCCTTCACTACTTAGAAACCACAATGGAGAATGTGGCAGGCCTTATGTCCATGGCCTTTTCTAGTTAAAGCTGTGGATAAAGGAAAACCTGGTGTTTTCCTATTTAAAATAAGTAGAATAAAAGACAAAATGAGAAAGCAGAGTTAAAGGTAGATATTACTTAGACAATCTGGTGATGTCTATACTCTGTAAATGGGAAGCTCTGGTGAAATGCAGGCGATATCAGGGTGCTCTCAATTGTCATAGACAGCTTAAAGCCTAAAGTCCTGATATTTTTTCCTTCCAGCTCTAGGAAGTGATTAACTCTATGAGCTAAATATAATTTTCTTCTTAGTTCAACAGATGAAGTACTGATTTGTAAATCAGACTAAGCTTGCTGTTAAAGTTTGGTCAGAAAGTACCTGATTTGTATTTTAGAATATTTAATTTTTAAACTCATTTCAGAGCAGCAATAGTCAAGTAGGCCTGGGTCTGAGTCCCAGTTCTGTGACTCATAAAGAGTTTCATGTAAAAGGGGTTAATATTTTTGTCTTGTTTTAATAATTTATAAAATGGCAGAAAGGACACTGTTCACACTTGAAGTTTTGTAGGTAGGATATATGTAGGCATGGCTGGCTGTGCAGTAGTCATTTTAATGGCCAACTTTAATGATCTTATCACTGTTTAAGTACTTGGTATGTATTATATTCAGTTCTTATATCCAAATTAAGAAGTAGATGGACTTTATTTTAACCTGATAAAAGTTACTTGTGAGAAACTAACAGCCAGCATTACACTAAATGATCAAAAACTGAAACCTTCCATACTAAGATTAAGAACAAGATAAGGAAGTCCACTATCACCATTCCTGGTCAGTATAGTGCTGGAAACACTAGCTACAGCAACTAGATAAGAGACATAAAAAGAATAAAGATAGGAAAGGAAGAAGATAAACTCATTATTTTGGGGTGACATGATACTCTATACAGAAGATCTTAAAAACTCAACCAAAAGACTGCTTGACTTAATCAGCAAATTTAGTAGCATAGCTGGATACAAGGTCAATGCTCAAAGGTCAATAGCATTTTTTACTCAACAGAGTCTCTGAAACAAACGAAGGAGTTAATCTCTTTTACAGTGGTATCCAAAAAAATTAAATATCTAGGAATTAATCTAACAAAGGAGGTGAAAGCCCTCTACTTAGAAAACTACAGCACTCAGGAAAAGGAGATTAGAAGTTATCAGAAAATGGAAAGATATTCCTTGTTTTTGGGTAGGAAGAACCAATATTATCAAAAGGGTTATACTCCCATAACTATGTAGATTCAATGCATTTTCAATTGAAATCCCAATGGCATGTTTCACAGAGCAGGAGAAAAAATACAAAAATTTATCTGGAACTACAAAAGACATAATAGAAAAAGCAATTCTAGACATCAAAGACATGACAAGGGCATCATGATCCCCAACTTTAAATTATGCCATTAAGTCACTGTGATAAAAACTTCATGGTACTGGTAAAGTAACAGATTCAAGGTTTAGTGGAACAGATTAGAAGATTCAAAAACAAAAATGTAAGGAAACAAATTTTATGTATATGGGGGGATGGTAGGGTGGGGTATGGGGGGGGTGGTAGGTTAATTAATGAGAATTAAGTTGTGTCTTATACTGGTACAAATCCCCATTATGGAGTGCAATCATGATGTGTATATTTAATGTACCAATAAAGATTTAAAAAAAAGAAGATTCAAAAACAACTCCAGATATACGAAGCCACCTCATCTTTGACAAAGGAGCCAAATACCCTCAATGGAGAAAAGATATTCTCTTTAACAAATGGTGCTGGAAAAACTGGGTTTCGATCTGCCAATCATTACACTAGATATATCTCTTTCACCAAGAACTAAGCTAAAGTAAAAGTGGGCTACAGACTTAAGTATTGAAACAGAGACCCTCAAACTGCTGCAAAACAGTTTTAGGTAGAACTCTTGGAGACACTGGCTTAAAGATTTTATGAACCAAACTTCTACAACATGAGAACTAGAAAGGGAAATGAACAACTGGGATCTCATCTTGTTAAAAAATTTCTATACAGCAAAGGGAAACCACTAGCAGGGTGAAAAGATAACCAATGATATGGGGAAAAAAAATTACCAGTTTTTCTCAAAGGGCTACTATCTAGAATGTATAAAGAGTTTTTAAAAATCAGCCCACTCCCCAATTTAAAGACTCAGTTCAAAAATTGGTTATCTGAAATGAACACTTTTCAGAAGAAGAAGTAAAAGCAATTAAGGAACATATGAAGAAATGCTCAACATCACTGGTTATTCAAGAGATGCAGATGAAAACATCACTGAAATTTCATCTCACTCCACAAAGAATGGCTGCTATCTTGAAAGTAGCCAAAGAGGCTCTGGGGAGAAAGAAACCATTCTCCATTCTTGGTGGGAATGTAGACTTTTGCAACAATTGGGGGACTCCTCAAAATGCCAGGATTCAAAGTCCTATTTGATCCTGCTATTCAAACAACTCGGATTAGAGTCCCACTTGACCCTGCTATCCCCTGCTGGGGATATGCAGAAAAGAATTAAAAGATTCATATCACAGCAACATCTGTGCACCCATGTTTTAGCAGTTCATTTTGTGATAGCTAAATCTAGGAAATAACCCAAATGCCCATCAGTTAGAGACTGGATAAAGGGGTGTGTGTGTGTGTGTGTGTGTGTGTGTGTGTATGTGTGTGTGTGTGTGTGTGTGTGTTAACAAAATGGTGTATTACTCTGCCATAAAAAATGATGTTTGAGTCACTTATATGAAATGGATGTATCTTGAGGACATACTCATAAGTGAAATAAATAGATCAAATATATGTAAATACTATATCTTTTCTCTGGTGTGAGAAAGTGAAGGTGTAAATAAGTTTAGCATGTATGATAGATATTGTAAAATAAATATTTTTCAAATCTTTAAAGATTCAAAGATAAAAGTGGGGTAGGTAGAAGTGACAAGATGAAAGAAAACATTTGATGGTAAAAAATGTAAAGAAAGCTTATGTATAAAGCAGCTAGGTGGGTTGTAGTGTGGGCAGGGGAATGGAAAAAGATGAGAAGTTGTGTCTTATACTGGTACAAATTCTCAATGTTGAGTATTTTATGATGTGTAAATAAAATCAGTTAAAAAACATAGTACCACGCCAGTCACAGTATTAAAGATATTAGTTTAGTGGTTCCAGTGCCTGTCTAGCAAGTGTGAGGACCTGGGTTTGATCCCTGGTTACCACATACCACAATGCTGGATGTGGTGACTCACACTCACCAGCAATCAGTACCACAAATCACAGTGCCGGTTGTGGTGGCTCACACCTGTAATCCCAGCACTCAGGAGGCAGAAGAAGAATTTCTGTGAGTTTGAGGCTCTCCTGGGCTACATAGTGAACTCAGGGACAGCCTGAACTACAAAGCGAGACCCTGTCTCAAAAACAAAACAAAACAAAACAAAACAAAAAAACACATTAGTCCAGTTCAGCAATTGAAAAATCTAAGGGGGTGGGTGGGGGAAGGGGAAAAATTGAGAATTAAATCATGTCATATTCTGATACAAAGTCCCAGTGTTGAATGTAATGATCTTGTGTATTCATAATGTACCAATAAAAACTTGAATATTTTCTTTTTAAATCTATGGCATAGGTTCTTTGGGTAATTTGCTAAAATCACAAATTAGTAAATTAGCTATAGATTTGGGAATCAAAGCCAAGATACATACATTGAAATTTATTAACACAGTTACATTTATTTAAGATATTACATTTAACTCTGTTTTAAGGGCCTCTCTCTCCCTCTCTCTTCCTCTCTCCCCCTCTGCCTGATTTCCCCCTCAAATCAGGATAATCATATATTATTTCTATTATTCTCTCAAACCGTGAAGTTGCTTTATGTGTCATATTAGTATTGAACAAAATCATTTAGGCCAGTAATCAACTGACTTCTGCTAATTAATTAAAATCATGGGAAAATGGAAAAAGAAGCTTAGAGAAAAAGTAATCTTTCACACAGGCAGACAGCAGACAGACTAATTAGGCTGACACTGATCTTATTGTGGCCTGGGGCAAATATTTTAATCTCTCTGAGCCAGTTTCCACCCTGGTAACATGTTGGTAATCTGTAAAAGTTCTGTCTTATGGAATTTTAAAAGTGAGGGAATATTGTTGGTCAAAATGTTTTGAAACTCCTGAAGCACAGTTCTACCATTTTGTTTGGTTTCACAGCAGTCCTGGGACATCTTCACACATTGTCGATCAAGTCACTTCTTCATTCATTCCACGTCTGCTGAACAAACATTAATTGAATTCCAGAAACTGTGATTCATGTTAGCATTAAACAGAGCCATTCTGAATCCTTCTTGAGTCAAAAAAATAAAGGATAAAAGGGATGTCAGCTAGAAAGGTGGGAAAGCTGGGGTACGCTGTAATCTCATTAGCCCAGTCCGTGCCTCAGACAGTATGCCTTGGTTTGTACTGCCAAGATAAATAAGCTGGCCCGAGTTACCAAATTTAAACAGCAAAATGGAGAAAGGAAGTCTGCTGTTCCAGATACATTACACACAAGAATTCCTCTTTTCCAGAATAGGAGGTAGATATCATTGTGTCTCCTTTTATAAATGAGGAAAGTGAGGCAGATAGAGATTAAATAATAATAAGAAGAAGCATATTCAGGTAAAATTAAAGCACAAAAAGAATGTACTATGTTTTGTCACTCTTCCATTGAGGGAACAAATACTTAACAAAACTGGTTCATGGTATAAGAGGCTTTAGATTATGATTGGCTGCTGCTTCCAAAGCAAGAACGTCATAGGAGGGAGGTTGGCAGAGACTAAGGGGCCAGGGACCACATGTAGTCCCCAAGGCCACAACTTCATACCCCACCTGAGACACTCAGAAAGATACCGTTAACCTCCTAGAAGTCTCTCAAGCTGGTCATGGTTAACTTTTAGACAGATGAAAGTGTCAAAACTGAGCAGATGTCCATCAACTGGAGACTGGATAAAAAAGCTGTGGTTCTTCTACAGAATGGAGTATTACTCTGCCATAAAAAATGATAACTTTAAATCATTTCTACTTAAATGGACATACCTTGAGGATATCCTCATAAGTGAAATAAATAGGGCACAGATAGGTACGTATCGCATCTTTTCTCTGGTATGAGAAAATAAAGATGTAAATGAGTCCTAGCATTGTATGTTATATATTGTGAAATAGAAAATGCTCAATGTAAATAGGGTGAATGGGGAAAATGTTGAGATTGTAACAAAAAAGTAAAGACACAAATTTTGTATATATGGGGGGGTGGTAGGGTGGGTAGGGCTAGGGGAAAAAAATGAGAAGATGTGTCTTATACTGGTACAAATCCCCATTATGGAGTGTAATCATGATGTGTATATTTAATGTACCAATAAAGATAAAAAAAAACTGAGCAGAAAGGTAGGGAGGCCAAGTTAAGAGATTATGAAGGTCAGAAGTTGTAGGTTGCCTTTCAGAGCATTGTACGGTAACTACTGCTGTGCACTGCACCTAATAACTAGAAATAGATTTTCAAACTAAAATGGCCACATTTCATGAATGTGGACATATATAACCTAGTTATTATAATGCACTGTGGTAATTACTTGTAAAATATGGAAAGAATGAGAAAGTATCGTATGACTTACTCTACAGTGCGGAATTTGCACAATATTTTTACAGAGGATAACCTGCGTGGAGTCTTGTAAGACATTGTTTTTGATGACAGCCAGCAGAAAAGTGTGTTTTCAAAAGATAGATGACTCCATTCAAAAAATACAGGCAATGAGGGAAGTTGGTATGTTTTTTAAAATAAAACTAATTTGGTGAAGTTGTCTTGTTAGGGGGAAGGAGGTGTTGTTGGAGAGAGGGCAGCAACTGAAAAATGAGTCAGTCTTGAACTGTTTTTAAGTCAGCATGTTTCAGTAATATTGCATTTTGGATTCCTTTCCTTCTAACAAAAACATCTTTATTACCTTTAAGTAATAGTTCATAGATTTTTTTTTCTTTTTTTTAGACAGGGTCTTTCTTTGTGGTTCAGGCTGGTCCTTAGCTCAGCCTCAAACTCACAGCAATCCTTCTGCCTCTGCCTCCGGAGTGCTGGGATTACAGGTGTGAGCCACCATGCCTGGCACTGAGATATGTGGTATTGCTTGCTGATGGGTGTGAGTTTCCACGCCCAAATTATTGTATGTGTTTAATGGGGATTGAACCCAGGCCTTGCACTTGCAATACAGGTGCCAGACACATTGAGCTAATTCCCTGAACCAGCTCATAGAATTTTTAGTATGACAATTTTGGATAAAGACATTATGATTTTTAAAATAAAAAGAAATAAAAATATGTTAATATTCCAGAATTGTAAACACTGTAGTTTTTCTATAAGTCCTACATATATTTTGTCTCTTAAATATATTTACTTTATATGACTTTAAAACCCCTTCATATTTTGATATTTCAAATTTGCACTAAACTCACTGGTCTATTTTTATGTTGTTCTTATCTAGTTCCAAATGATGACATTAATACAGTTTCAGGTGCTTATCTGAATATAACACATTTGGTATTGAAAACCCTTCCAACCAACTAAGAGATTCATTGCATGAACCCATTGTATATTTTATCTTTTAATATGGCTTTCTCTTTAGCAGTTTTCATGATTTTAGCTCTAATTACTGGCTCTGTGTGGGTAGAAATATTTAGTACTGTATGACATAAGTCAGTTTCACCCTGCTGACCAGTCCTGAAACATACTGATGGAACACCCACTTTGTCTCCAGTTTAACTTATTTGTGGCCTTGTGGCTTCCATTTTAAAGGAAACATTTGAAATCTTTCTCTGGATTTATTTTAAAACTGTTAATTAGAAATTCAAAATGAAAAGTGACTTTGATTCATTTCAAATTTAAATATTCTCTAGAGACCCATGGGTATTAGTTGGGGAATCATTGTTAAAGTTGATTAGAAATAATAAATTTTAGGAAATATGTTTAATTTTTTTCATGTTTTAGAATGCTCTTTCATGTTATGTGGAGACTAGGGTCAAAGGTACCAGTTAAGGACAGTTGTGGTGGAAGAGGAGAAGAAAAAAATTTTTAGGGAAATGTAAACTGCAGTAAGGTTTGGTAATTGCTGGTGCATCATTGCTAGTTTAGCCACTGAGGCTCTTCTATCACAGCAATAAACCTATTAACATGTTTGGAGAAGAATTAAATCCATTGTCTTTATAAAACCTACTGCTGTGGGACCAAGATGGCAAACAGTGGATTGAATGGGCAGCAGTTGACAAAGAGGTGATTTAGATTATTGCTGCTGTCACTGGAGAGTGACACTCACTCTGTGCAGAGTTACATTGATTTAGAGTAGAACAGTGGCAGTGAATATTTGGAATGGGTGGACTTGAGAGGGTATTATCTTGGGTACTACCCTCTCTGAGGTGTGTCTTATTATTGAACTCCTGGCTCAATGACTAAAACTCGTCCTGTGCCAAGATCTGACTATATGGGCAGAGCAAGTGCAGATGTACCAGGTCTGTACCTGAAATGTGCTGATCTCTTCATGAGGAGCAAGGATGATTTCCTCAGTTTACCCTATTGGTAACTAGATAACCAACCTAGTAATTGCTTCTTTTTGGCAAAATGCACACTCACCTCTTGGTAGTGAGTAGGAATGTCTGTTACAACCTCTAATTTTGATCTGTTCAAAAATATTCTTCCTCTCTAGAGTTGAGTTTTTTAAATTCAAATCTTTATTGGTACATTATTTTTGTTTGTTTGTTTGTTTTTTAAATTTTGAGACAGGGTCACGCTTTGTAGTTCAGGCTGGCCCTGAGCTCAGCCTCAAACTCACATCTCAGCAATCCTCCCGCCTCTGCCTCCGGAGTGTTGCGATTTTCAGGCGTGAGCCACCATGCCCGGCACTGTGGTATGTGGTACTGATTGCTACTGGGCATGAGTCTCCACGCCCAGTATTGTTATGTGGTACTGGGGATCAAACCCAGGTCCTTGCGCTTGCAAGACAGGCGCCAGAACCACTGAGTTATATCCCCGGCCCTTTATTGGTACATTATGAATACATATCTTCATTGCATTCAACATTGAGAGTTTGTAACAGAATATGACATGACTTGATTCTCACTTTTCCCCTTCCCCCCCCTCCACCACCCCCACATCCCCATATACATCTTTGTTTCCTTTTTTATTACTATCACGTTTTTTCCCTTGTTATTTACCCCTTACACCATCTTTCCTTTTAAATATTTTCTATTTCACAATATCAACTATATATACTACAACTCACTTACATCTTCATTTTCTCTTACCAGAGAAAAGATATGATATTTACACATGTGTGACCTATTTATTTTGCTTATGAAGATGTCTTGAAGATGCATCCATTTGAGTATAAATGACTCAATCTTATCATTTTTAATGGCAGAATAAACTCCATTCTATAAAAGAACCACATCTTCTTTATCCATTTTCCAGGTGATGGACATTTGGGTTGTTTCCAAGATTTATCTATCACAAATTGAGCTACTATAACATGGGTCACATATGTCACTGTGATGTGAATCTTTTAATTCTTTTGTGTGTATACCTAGCAGAACAATGGTTGGGTCAAATAGGACCTCCAATCTTATCTTTTAGAGGAATCTCCATACTGATTTCCACAGAGGTTGTATAAGTCTACACTCCTACCAACAGTGGAGAAATGTTCCTTTTTCCCTGCAGCCTCACCAACATTTGTTGCTGGCTAATTCTGAGATAGCAGCCATTCTTTATGGAGTGAGTTGAGATCTTAGTGTTGTTTTCATCTGCATCTCTCAAATGACCAGTGATGTTGAGCATTTCTTCCTATTCTTCTTAGCTACTCTTACTTCTTTCTCTGAAAGTATCTGTTCATTTAAGATGCCCATTTTTGAATTGGGTCTTTAAATTTGGATGAACTGATTATTTTACACTCTTTATATATTCTAGATAGTAGGCTTTAATCCTCCATAGAAAAAAGATAGCTTCTTCAACAAATGGTGCTGGAAAAACTGGCCTTTAACTTGCCAAAGATTAAAGTTAGACCTGTCTCTTTCACCATGTACCAAGCTAAAATCAAAGTGGATAAGAGACCTAAATATTGAAACAGACATACTAAATGTGCTGCAAAACAGGTTTGGTAAAACTCTTGAATACATTGGCTTAGGGAAAGACTTTCTGAACAAAACCTCTATAGCACAAGAATTGGTGGAAGAAATCAACAAATGGGATCTCATTGTATTGAAAAGCTTCTACACAACAAAGGAAATCACCAAAAGCATGAAAAAGCAACCAACAATATGGGAAAGAATCTTTACCAGCTGTTTCTCAGACATAGACTTGATTTTTTAAAGGAACTTCCATAAAGTGCTGTTTTCATCTTCATTAGCTCAGGATGTCAGTGGTCCAAAACATTTTAAGCGGATGTTTAAAATTCCTTTGCTGCTCTATATCTTGGACTCTGGAATCACAAGTTGTGGCAACACAATTTTCACAAAACATGAGAGTAAAAGCATTGTCAAAGGGAAGGTGCAAGGCAGGTATAACCTGCTGGCTGCCAGCTGCCTGTATGGAGGGTGTGACAGCGTGAATTTGTTCCTAACTCAGAAGTGACCCTGCTCTTCATGGGTGAAGGAAGAGTTCTGAAGTAGGTAGGAAAAGTACAAATTCAGCCAACAGTGGGAACAGCCCAGCTTAGTGGCAGTGTTTTGAGGTGGGAGATAAATCTGCCTTTGTTTAAGTTCCTTCCTTATAGCGAATGTGGAGAGTAGAGAGATGAAGTCACAGTACTTTTGACTTCACTGTGGCCATCAAGTAACATTAAGTAACAATACTTAATTTAAAACAATTCATCTCCATTTCAGAATTTCAGGGAACTCTGAGCTTTAAGATTTTAAAAGATTGGCTGTAATTCATACTGTTTGTACTGTTTTTCTTGCTTTCTGATTTCCAGTTACAAAGTTGAATCAGATTTCTAGCTGCCTTTGTGACTGAGTGAGTTCACAGTCCTTGGCTGGCTGGGGGCCCAGGCAATGCTACTTGTCAGTGTGACAGAGACGCTTGTTCTGTCTTTCTTCATGACCAGCGGTGATCAAGCTGGTGGCTCCTGATTCTTCTGTGGCTTCTCAGTAACAAGGTGTCAGTGCAGTGAAGATGTCATTTCAATCAATTGAACTGTTGTCTATTTTTTCTGTAGCTTACCTATCCTCCTAGATGGACTTTATTACACATTTCCGCACTCTGATCTTTCTAATACGTTATGTAAAGACCATTATTGTAGTATGCAAATGTACTTCTCTTAGAAAGACAGTGATTTAGTACCAGATTCTGACAGTATAACCATAAGGACATTGAAGCTATTGCTTCTGCCACCACTGCTGAAATCAACCCTGTCCCTGCTTTTACTATCCCTCCCTCCAGATGAAAAGGGATGAACCATCTCCTGAGTACTCACGACACATTCTGTTTTACAGCTGCCAAGAAGCCTGATCATCTTCAGATTCTCTTTGTTTTCGTTTATTGGGTTCATGGATACATTTTAAGTATACATGTGGTCATATTCAAAATTATAAATTTGTACACATCCGTGGTATATCTTGCTTCTCATTTTTTCCCTTTCCTCTGCCTTCTGTGCCCTTCACCTCCTATAAACATAAACTTCATTTCCATTTTTTAATTTTTACTGTCAGATTTCAGATTCTCTGATGAGAGGCTGGTTTCCATTTATCTTGAAATTTCTTTTTAGCACAGGAACAATTTTCTAAGCTAGAAGTCATAAGCATGAAAATAAATGTTTTATTTTATTTTAAATATCTTTTATTTTTAACTAATACAGACTATACAATTCATAGGTACAATGTTATATTGAATACAAGTTTATATTGTAGAATGGGGGCCTCAAATTTGTTGTGCATTTATTGTACCTCAAATGTTTATCATTTCTTTGCTGCAAGGATACTTTGAATCATTTATTTCAGCTATTTTGAAACATATTGCAAAACAGGACAGAGGAGCTTACTCTTCTCTCTGATTGCAGTTCTATATCTACTGCCCAGTATCTTCTCTTTCCTCATCCACCTCACTCCAAAACCCAGCCTGTGGTCCTGCCTTTGTATGTTTCTGAGTTGCTTTACATTACGCATATAAATGAGATCATGTAGTATTTGTCTCTCTCTCTAGATGATATAATATAATTGAACACACTGTAACCCATCCATGTTGTTACATATGTGTAAATTACTGATTAATGTTTCAGTATGCATTTATGCTAAATTTTTAAAATGTGCTCACTTGTGGGTGGACACTTAGTTTGTTTCTGCGTGTTGTCTGTCGTGAATGTCTTTTTTTTTTTTTTTTTTTTTGAGACAAGGCCTCGCTTTGTAGTTCAGGCTAGCTCTGAGCTCAGCCTCCAACTCACATCACAGCAATCCTCCTGCCTCTGCCTCTTGAGTGCTGGGATTACAGGTGTAAGCCACCACGCCCGGCACTGTGGTATGTGGTCCTGATTGCTGCTGGGTGTGAGTCTCCACGCCCAGTATTGTATGTGGTTACCAGGGGACAGAACCTGGGCCCTTGCACTTGCAAGACAGGTCCTGGAACCACTGAGCTAACTCCCCGGCCCTGTTGTGAATGTCTTTTATGATGACCAGAAACCATAACCACATATTGTATGTGGTTACCAGGGGACAGAACCTGGGCCCTTGCACTTGCAAGACAGGTCCTGGAACCACTGAGCTAACTCCCCGGCCCTGTTGTGAATGTCTTTTATGATGACCAGAAAACATAAAGGGATGCTGCTCTGCAGATGACTCCACCTGAGAGCTTGGGTTCTCACATAGTGTCCTTCCCTTCTATCACCTCTCACTCTTTCTTTAATGCTACATTTTAACTTATAGTTATGTTATATAGTCTTACAAAAAGAATCAGATTAAATTCACATTAAAATATTTTATGTCTATAGAGGGTAGGGGAATGGGAAAATAGAATCAGAATATTTCATGTACAGTTACAGATTCACAGTGATGATTGTGATCATAATGTACACCTAAAGTGTACCAATAAACTCAATAGTGAAAAAAATATATATCCTAAATTTATATTTCGTACCAACATTTTCATAATTAATCTATTATATGGTAGTAGGTATTAAGACTATTAGGATTTTCTGATCTTTAACTGGTTTTACTTTTCCTGCTTAGAAAATCTTTAATATTATTAAAGACCTACCATTGTCATGTATTCATTTTTAATTTAAAGAGGATTGATTCACCAGAAAATAAAATCTACAGTATCACTTTATCCAGGTCGAATGTTACAGATCAAACATCTTTATTTAGTTAGCATCTTGAATGTAAGCCGTTCAATACAGTGGATGTTTACTCCTGATATATTTTTAAATATCTAAATCAGTTTTTCTCTGCACTGCAGTTTTCAATTTAGTGCTTCTGAAATATGGTTCAATAGAAGATTTAAAGTGGAACTCAATTAGAACCCCGATTCAGCAATCAAAAAATAGTCTTTTCATACATGGTTTGTAGTGAATAGCTGCTTGTGTGGAGGATTTCCTCTGTGCACACGAATACGCATCTTCCATTTGCTTGTCAAAGTAAAGCTCTTAGCAATTGGAGTTCTCATTGTTCTTTTATGTTTATTAATGAAAACATAACCTGGAGAGGTTGAATTGAATGGATTCTTCTTGATCGAGGGAATCCATTATTTTACCTATCAGCTAGAGAGTTTTGTTTTAAACCTTACAAGTTTAAGAACTCGGGGCTTGATCTCCAACCAGAAATGAATGTTGATGAAAGTATTTTGGGTCTCGAGAGAGTATGTGGGCCCATAAAATATACATTGGCAAGATCAAATTCATTTAAAAAATACTTAAATTTTAAAATTTGGAATGTTTATAGAATTATTTTTTAAGGAAATCAGTTTTACTTAGGATGTTATAGTTTTGTGATATCATCCTATCACTGATGTAGCTGTGAACAATAGTGATTGCAGTAAAGCTGTTGGATGTTAGTTTGCAGAGAGGGGAATTTGGCCGGTAACAGTGTTCATGAAAAAAGGGACTCTGTTGGAGTATGTGCAAAGCATAGTGTTTAATACAGTCATTCCAAATGACCAAGTGACAAGCAGCCCCAAATGGGCTGAATTGAGAGTGTGTGTATAATTGCTGTAAGTATACCCTGGATCAACTTGTGTTTATGTTTGTGTGTCACCTGAAAATAAAGTTTATTTTAAAAATACAAACTTAATACTAAGATTTTTTTAAAGTTATCTACTTCTGAAAAGTTATAAATATTACTTAACAGACTCAATTTAAATATATTTATACATAATAGCAAGTCATTTAAAGAATACAGTCAGTACATCTTTCTTCAGCATGAGCTTTTTGAGACCCATGCTGAAACTCAGCTCCCTATAAACTGCAGGCAAGAGTAACACTGAGTTAAAACCACCACAAGTCTCAAGTCACTAGTGATGCAGCTTTGAGTTGATCCTGTATATGCTGCCTAATCTCTAGGCTCTAACTTTTTCTTGCATCAAATTATAATGATTTCTTCCACTCTGTACTTAAATCTTTAATCCATATCTATAAACTTGATCCCAAGTTGCTACCCTCATCAAGTTACTGTTCCCTCCACGTTCCAGGGCACGAGGACTTCCAGTAAATCAGTACTGGCTGGCTGGCCCTGGAAGCGGAGAGAAAAACAAATGTTGTGCATTTTTTGCCTTTGTAAGTTTTTTTTCTATTGCAAGTGATACAAGCCACTGGATAATGTGATAAACATAATCTGTCATTCATTGAGTTTACTTTCCAAATATAAGAGTTTTACTGCTAAATCTAGTTAATCTTAGAGAGATATCAAATATGATGAAACATTTATGAGATTATATAAGTAGAATTTAGGCAGCTGTTGAAGTATTTCTAGAAAAAAACAAATATTTGAAAAGTAATTTTCACTTAAAAGATTTAAAAATAAATATTGAATGGTTTAGAATTGTCTAAATAATTTTCTATTATTGTATTTTTTATCTTTAGAATATTAAGTATATTTAAATTTTGATTAAATAGTTAAGAATTGTGGCATAATTTTGATCAGAAAAGAGTATGACTATCATCAAGAAATCAGATAATAACAAATACTGGCAAGACTGAGAAAAAAGGAACCCTTTCACATTGCTGGTAAGAATGCAGACTAGTACCACCAGAATGGGAATCAGTACATTGATTCCTCAAAATGCTAAAAGTAGAAATTACATTGAACCAGATATTTCCATTCTGTATTTCTTACTGAATCAGCTAAAGAAATCATAGTACAATGATAATGTGCATACCCATGTTTATAGCAGTGCAACTCATAATAGCTAAATCTTGTAAGTGTCCTGTATAGAGGTAGCTATGAACAGATGAATGGAAAAATAAATTGATATTTATATGCAATGTAGTACTACTCTGTCATAAAAAAATAAAATGTAGTTTTTTATAAAAACAGATATACCCAGATCCCATTATATTAAGCATAATTAATCAGACAATCTGAAATATAAC